>JACGCM010001272.1:4200000-4355316 GCA_014058105.1 Kingdonia uniflora
TAGTTTTGCACTTGAAAAGACGTGGCTAAACTTAAAATAGGTGGCAGAGAAACATCGGGGCTCACTAGATCACGTCTGACCATCTATATATTCCCAACCCTCTTCATTAAACTACAACCGATCTTGGAATTTGGATGAGCCAAACGCCAATATGTCATATAATCCATGTCATTTATGATATAATTGTGTCTATCATAGAAGTCCAGCTCTTTCAGTCCCTGATAAAACTCTCGATCATACCGCATAAATTCCATAATCTATTATGGGTAGGGAATACTATCATGCCCGGTGTTCTGACACATACACCGGTTTCCTAAATACCAAAGCGTACCGTTCCCGTATGGGACTGAAACTTATGAAACCCTTTTTTCACTAAGCAATTTGGCAACTCTTACCTCTGTACGGATTATTTGTCTAGACCTCGCCCATGGTTGCCAATTAATATTGGTTTTGTCCTTCCATTCTATCATCTCTCTGATCACAACAAAAGAATGATGGATTTCAAACCCCGAACTAGCCCTTTCATCTCTTTATGCATCCATACGAGGATAAACATGGTTGAAGTTAGAAGCCTTCACCAGATACATTCCAACGCGACAGTACTCAAAGAACCAAAACTTCAACAGAGCATAGAAGCCTGTGACTGATCTCTTTCCCTTCCCATTCTTCAGAACTTAGACTTCATCTAGTCCCTAATACAAAGCGGCCATAATCAGAGTACCTCAGTCGAACCTCGACGCACCTAGAATATGGCAGTTTGTCAAAGCTACAAAATAACTGACCGGTAGAGATGTGCTAGCATTTGAGAAGAAGATATTACCCATCATATATGGAATAAATGCCCTTGTATACACGATATCCATGTCTTGGTTGTAATTATTGGTTTCAAGATTCAAAGCCTCTTTCCAGGTTTTCAAATACGCTAGAGTGATGTTACTGTACCTGATGTCATTGGTTGTGATTACGGGGAACGTCGTTTGTGTTTCTTTGAACATCGAGTACTTATCGTCGTACGGCAGTTCGAGACCCATCCCAAAAAATAAGCTAGTTAGCATGACAAAGTCTAACGGCGTAAAGCCAAATTCCTCGCAAGGGAAGTGAATGTATGGGTAGAAGGCCACCACCGTTCTACGAGAGTATAAATTAAGCGATTATCAAAGTTTCCCGCCTTAATAAACAAAAACTCTTTGAAACTCATATTGTCGACCAACCTCTTCAACGTGGGATACATGGCAATCCATTGGTACTACTTCAATACCTTGTCCAGTGATCTCCTACATTGTATTTCATCTCGGTTCTGCAAAAATAATACATTAACATATTAAATTTGCATTTGGGCATTTCGTCAAACATTTGGCAAACAACGTTTATAATACATAAATTTTACAAAAAAAGCTTATCGACAATTCCTCTGATCCAATGAAAATATGAACCCAATTTTTTGGGAGAATATCCACTCGGTGCAAATCCTCGAGGTTGGGGCGGGATCATTTTACGTGAGGTGTACGGCCACATATTCGTTACCAATTCATTCTCCCTTCGTTTAACTTTGGCGCTTGGCATACATCTTATTTTGGGAATAACATGACTAGACTTTCCTGATATTGTTATTCTATTAATGGCCTTGAATTATTAGGAAAACTGTGGGTGTTGGGAAACTTGAGAAATAAGTTGGGAAACTTGAGGAATAACTTAGAGGCAAACTTGTGAGAAAGGAATGAAGTATGGGGGAGGGAGGGCGCATTTTCATGCAGGCACTTAATTAAAAAAAAATGTGGCAAACTCTGATTGGTTGTCCATCCTCACAGTTTTGAAATGCGCATTTGGATTGGACGTTTAGGATGTTGAGACGTGGTTAGATCGTGGATGTAAATTGTTCCCCGCAGTTCTGAACTGCGGTGGCTAATATTCAATTTTTTATTTTTTAAACTGTTGTGGGATGGTTTGAATTCACCTAGCTTTTGGGTGAATTCACCCCTACTGCGGTAGATGCTCTAACAAGTTAAAAGCACACCCACCACTCTATAGTCTATCTCATTCCAAAGTAATAGTCACAAAAGGTGCCATATGATTTGGCGACAACATCAAATTTACAAAACTACTTGCAAACACACACACACACACACCCAGGTAAAGATGAAAAGATATTAAACGATCACCATTAATTTCACGCCTTTCTCACTTTCTCCAATTATTTCTAAAACCCTCTTCAAAAACAACAAATCTCAATCATGATTTTCATGGATTCAACAAAACTTTCACAAGTTTTGCTAATTTCAGCGGTGATTCTACTGGTATCGACTTCATCATCAGTACTTGCAGGAGACATAGTTCATTAAGACGGTTTAGCTCCAAAGAAACCAGGGCGTGAACTATTATGGGGTGGATTGAATCTACCTAGATTTTGGTTGAATTTATCTACCCTACTGTTGTGGATACTGTAACAGCATCTACAGCAGCTAGATACACCCTAATGTGGCAGGGTGAATTCTACCCAATTCGTCTCCCAGAAGCTAGGTGAATACCTGACGTTGTATCTCACAAATTCATCCAAGGGTGGATTTGGGTGGATTTTCCACCCTGAGGGTGGATTAAGGGTGAATTCACGTCACGCAGTTCTGAAGTGCGCGTAGCCATAGCACACGGTTCAAAAGTACACGACAATACTTCTCCCTCTAAGATGATCATGTCCTCCCATCAATGGTTCCTATTAAGCGCAGTTCTGAAGTGTGCGTAACTTCAACATCTAAGATTGAACCACGTGGACGTCTAAGATTTAAAGATTTCTAAATGGCTAGTTTATGCTGCGCGGTTCAGAAGTGCGCGGCATAAGCCTACATAAAAAATATCTTTGGTTCCCCATAATTTTACCTGAGTTTTTCCCTGATCAAACTTCTTCAACAAGATGCTCAACGATTATAAACAGCTAGTTTTTTTCTCTATTTATAACCCCCATTCATCTCCTACTCTCTTCCACAATCAACTCATTCATCTTATATCTAAAAACACAACCTTCTTCATTTCTTATCAATTACGCCGAATCATGTCTGACGAAATCATTGCTGACTTGCTCAGGCCTGAGACATCACTCTCATCTTCGAAGTCCTCGTCTTCATCATCGTCTAGTGACGAAGAACTATTCCGACGTCAAGTTGAGTTGTTGTATGAGTATGGCAAGATGATGATTGAGATAGGAGAAGAAGAAGAAAAAGAGTAAGAGGCGACATCATCACGGAGGCGGGGAGGTAGTAGAAGGGGACGGATTGACAAACGGAAAAGCCGTGAGAATAAATTGGGGGAGGATAGCCTTAACCGGGATTACTTCGATGACAACCCAAGATTCAAAGGTATCTTATTTCGTCGTCGATTCCGTATGAGCGAAGGTGTGTATCAACGTATTTATCATCAAATACTTTCTTCGAACCCTTATTTTATTCAAAGAGAAAATGCCGTCAAGACTATGGGCTTATCCTCGCACCAAAAGATAACGTGCGTACTTCACATGTTATGTTACGGTACGAGCGCAGACGCCCAAGAAGAATACCTTCGGATTGGGGAGTCTACGGTTATTTTGTGCTTGAATTTTTTTTGTAAAACTATTATAACACAATTCAAAGCTCAATACCTTAGAGCTCCCAATGAAGACGATACATTACACTTGTTAGAAATGAATAGATCGCAAGGCTTCCTGGGGATGTTAGGTAGTTTAGATTGTATGTATTGGAAATGGAAGAATTGTCCTACCGGGTGGGCTGGACAATATATCGGGTATAAGAAAATTCCGACGGTGATTTTAGAAGCGGTTGCATCATAAGATCTTTGGATATGGCATACATTCTTTAGGGTGCTAGGCTCTAATAATGACGTGAACGTCTTGCATCAAGGGTGGCTTTTCAACAACTTGTCTAATGGAATTGTGTCGCCATACAATTATAATATAGGCACGGTACCGCACACTATGGGGTATTACTTAGCGGATAGAGCCTATCCAAGATGGAAAACACTTGTTCAAACCATAAGAAATCCGTCCAACGATGCCGAAAAATATTTTTTAAAGATGCAAGAATCATGCCGGAAAGACTTAGAGCGTGCTTTTGGGGTATTACAAGCTAGGTTTCAAATATTGGCAAACGGTACGCAATTTTGGAAACCTAGTGATCTAGGAAATGTTATGTACGCATGTATAATCTTGCACAATATAATCGTGGAAGATGAACGTCATACTTATATCTGGCAAATGGGCATTGATCCCGAGTCTAGAAAAGCCGTGGATAATTAGAATGAGGACTTAAATCCAAGACACGCGATGAACACTATACCAGAGTACATCCAGAAGGTTTGTGAAATTAGAAATGAAGGAGCTCATTTCTAATTATGAGATGAACATGTCACGTATTTGTGGAGTCGAAAAGGGGCAGAGTAATTGTAGTCTTCATCATTGTTTGTTTATTTTCTTAAGTAATATTTTCTTTTTCAAGTTTAATGTTAAAGTTGTAATGTTTTTTGTTTCCAATTCTTCATCATTGTAATACTTTAATGAAGCATAGTTTATTGCTTCAGCTTTTTTATTTTGTATCAATTTTATGGATTACGAACCATTAATAACAATTTTATTGAAATAATAAAATTACATAGATCTTAATAACTATTATTAATGCTAAGGATTACATCATTCTTCATCACTAGAAACATCGTCATCACTTGGACATTGTTCCTTTAACTTCTTCAAATATTATTTAATCTGCTTCTTCATCCAACGCCTTTGTGCCGGTTGTAGGTTACCAAGGTCTGTTATCATCACCTTTAACATATGCGAGTCGTCGAAGTTTTTTTTTCGAGTTAGCTCCGCTTCACGCCACCTTTGAAACTTAGCCTCTTTCATCAACTTTAGTTCCTCTCGATGTCTAACTTTAGCTTCCTTTTTCCTCTTTCTTCTGCTCGTCTCTCAGATTCCATGACTTCATCATGTTGGACGTTGTCTCAAGCATCCTCTTAACCCAAAAAACTGAACTTGAATTTGCCACTTCTTTTGCCTTGTATTTTTTTTTTCTGTCCGGTCGTACATCCCCACAAGAATATGGTGGTGCATCTACGTCGATAGTATCATCCAGAATTGCGATATTTAGAGTGTCGGATGTAGGTGTTTCAGGATCGATATTGGTAGAGTTACCCGGGCTATCGTTAAAATTTAACTTTCTAGCAACGTTGCGGCCGGGTTGGCCGATGTGGTGAATTTGTGAGCATTTTGGGAAAGTTTCTAACACTTTGTACGCCTCCCCAAGTTTAAATAGTTTGCCTTGGGTTTGATAAAATGTATCGTTTGCCATACGTTCTTAGAAATCAAGTTATAAAATATTTTAGAGTATGATTCACCTTTGAACATTAATGAAATAAGAAAAATAAATGAAATACTTACGAAGTCATCCGTTCTAATACCGCTATGATGTCGACTCTCAAGGTCTTGAATGATACCTCTAAAAATTGAACATTCCTTATTGAGCTGCCCCTTATACGCACAATTGACACCGTTGTAAGATCGCCACATCGATTGCTCAACATAGAAGGAGTTGAATTGATCACGCACCTTGAACCAAAATGTAGCGGCTTTTTGGTTGTTCGTGGTAGCGAGGTTTTGAGATACTTGAGACCAAGCGCATGCAAGATTCACAAAGTCATCGGACGACCAATTCTTGGAGTTGGAGTATTGTTTTTTGTTGTCATGAATATCCTCTGAAGCCTCAAGTACATCCTCAACTATAATAGGTGTCAATGCCGTCTTTCTTTTAGACTTTGCCTTCCCGCGCGTATTACTTCTCGCGAGAACCGGATTGAGTTCTTCAGGCTGAGCTACATCCTCAACTATAATAGGTGCTAATGCCGTTTTTCTTACAGACTTTGTCTTCCCATGAGTTCACGTATTACTTCTCGTGAGACCCGGATTGAGTTCCTTGGAGATGACCGGAGATGCAACCGGCGATGTATTAAGATTTAAATAATTTAAACCCCATGTACCTTGCATCGGCGTAGTACTCAAACTTCCACCGGTGAAATAAGTTTGAGATGAATAATATGGATTTCCCGGTTTAGGGTACGAGCCTGTATACCCATCAAATTGAGGGTAATATCCTTGATTTGGGTAATAATGGTAATATCCATGGGTTTGAGATTGAGATTGATTGTCGGGTGGCGGGAATAGTTGGCAAACATGGTGATTCTGACCTTGGGAAGTATTAGGCATTTGTGACGGATCAAATGTGCCGATTTGATGAGGAAAGACATTTCCTTGTTGGTTCGTATTGGAGGATTGAGAATGGTTTTGAGAATTAGATTGGGAGCTTGAGGAAGACATAATGATTTTGAAGAGAAGGGTAAGGAGAGAGGATAATGTAGAAGATTAGAAGGGAGAAGAGTATAGAAGATGAATGACATTTATAGACGAAAAAAACTAGCCGTTAATATAGCCGTAATTATAGCCATTGAGTAACTTGAACAACAAGTTTCAAAAAAATATTTAGTCGTTAATATAGCCGTTAACAAGTGTCCAAAAAAAATATAGTCGCTATTATAGTCGTTGAGTAATTTGTACAACAAGTTAAAAAAAATATCAGTTAATATAGTCGTTGAGTAACTTGTACAACAAGATTCCAAGACAAAAAATATAGCCGTTAATATGTCTGTTGAGTAACTTGTACAACAAGTTTCAAAAAATATAATTTTCAAAATAAAATATATATTAATACACCGAATAAAGCATAGTTTAAACAATATTAATACACAATATAGTTTAAATAAAATATAAATAAAAGTTCTAAATAAAACATAGCCTAACTGGGACGACCTCTCTTCGTTTGGCGGACGCGTCTGCTACGTGCGAGACTCTCGTCATAGGTACATTGCACAACCAGCTCTGTCTGGTAGGAAATGGACATCTCAGCTAGTCTATCGGACGTCTCTCGAATGACCTCTTGTACCCGGCTCAGCTCCCTCATCAGCTCAGTATTGCTGTCAGTTAGTTGCCTCAAGTCTTCATATGTCGCATACTGTAATCCATGGTTTTGATGCCACAACTCATCCGTACTATACGTAGGTGGACACGGGTATGGTACCTACATAACCGGGATCGGTATCCGTCTACGTTGATTGTTCGGTTCCGTCATATCCATGAACCATCCCATATCACGTGGATCATTGGTCACCTGAACACCATAGTCTTGCACATGTGAAGACGTAGCTAAACGCGACGTAGGTGGAAAAATTACATCGGGCCTTACTAGATCACGCCCGACCGACCAAATATTTCACGTCATCTTTACTAAAGTGCAACCGATCTTGGGATTTGGATGAATGAGACGCCAATATGTCAAGTAATCTACGTTGGGAATAAGATAATCACAACCATCGTAGAAGTCCACATCCTTCAGACTCTGATATAACTCTCGATCGTACATTAGGATTTCCATAATCTCCTGAGGGGGGTCATAGGGTACACTATCAAGCCTGGTCATCTAACGCATATACCGGTCTCCTAAATACTAAAGCGTACCATGGCCGTATGGGACTGACACCAATAGACGTCTCAATTTCGTAGACCTGTGGCATGGTTGCCAATCTATGTTGGTTATGTCCTTCAATTTTATCATATCTATGATCACAGTAAAAGAGTGATGGATTTCAGCCCCGGTACTTGCCCTTTCATCTCTCTACCCAAAAATACGAGGATAAATATGGTTAAAGTTTGGTACCTTAGTTAGATACATTCCAACCCGACAGTACTCGAAGAACCAGTACTCCAACACCGCATAAAATCCGGTGATCGATTTCGTCACCTTCCCGAGCCTCAGAACTGAGACTTCATCAAGCCCCCGATACAAAGCCGCCATAATCGGCGTACCCCAGTCAAAACCCGATGCACCAAGAATATCGTAGATATGATAACTTGAAGTACCTCTCATCGTACGGGAGTTCGCGACCCTCCCAAAAGATATGCCCGTTAGCATGACGAAGTCAAACGGTGTGAAACCCAGTTCCTCGTAAGGGAAGTGAAAGGTATGGGTAGAAGGCCACCACCGCTCCACGAGAGCATGAAGAGACGATTATCCGAGTTTCCCGCATTAATCGAGCAAAAGGATGCAAAACCCATACCGTCGACCAACTTCTTCAACGTCGGGTACACGACAATCCATCGGTACCACTTCAGTACCTTATCCAATGGTCCCCTACACTGTAATTCATCTCGGTTCTGACAAAAAGCACACATTAACACGTTAGAAGTTCATTCGGGCATTTCATCGAACATATTGCAATATACGTTAATAACACATAAAATTTACATAAAACTTACCGCTATTTCCTTCGATCCAGCAGAAATATGGACCCAGCCGTCCGGGAGGATATCTATTCGGTTCAACTCATCGTACGATGGGGTGGGATCGTTGTCCGACGTTAATTGTAACGGCCAATTATTTGTGATGTCGGCGTTCCCCATTCGTTTTACTTTCGCGTTAGAATTACGTGTAGTTTTGGAAGCATTTTTCCTCGATCGCGAACTAGAAGAACCCAACATTTTGAAGTGATTAATAGAGGAAATGGGTTGGGAAACTTGTGGTGTAAGGTTGGGTATGCCAAGTTAATGCCTTGGATATGCTAATATGTTGGATATGCCTTAATGCCAATGCCAAGAATAAGTCTAAAAGACTTGAAACCAAAATAAGCCTAAAAACCTCAGGGTGATGCCGCGCGGTTCTGAACCGCGTGGCTAATTATTTTTTAAAAAATGTGGCATTTTCTTATTGGTTTAACTCTACACGCGGTTTAGAACTGCGCTGGGAATTGATGGTTGAGATTGTAAGACGTGGGTAGATCTGGGGCGTCCATTTCATGCGCGCAGTTCAGAAATGCGCGGGGTAAATTCACCTTGGGAAGATTTCAAACTGTTGTAGGGTGAATTGAGGTGGATTGGATTCACCTTCAAATTCATCCAATCCACCCTCTTGACTGCTATGGATGTTCTAACAAGTTAAAAGCATATCCACCACTCTATAGTATTAGAGCATCTCCAACAGTGCCTGACTGACTCCCATTTGAGTCTCAAAATACAATTGGATTTTTAAGTAGCGATTGGGCGCCCAAGTGTTGTGCGCCTGTTATGTTTTTAAACAGGCGCCTAAGACTTAGGCGCCTAAGTTAAAAAAAAATTAATTAGGCACCCAAATCTTAGGCGTCTGTTGCACTGAGTAAATTCGTTGAAGCCTCCAAAACCAAATTATTTCCTCTCTTCATCACTTTTCCAAAAACCATTTCCCTCTCTTCACCACTTCAACAAAAACCAAATCTATTTGTACCACAACTCTCCTTCACTCTATTGGGATTAAGGTTGATCTCTCAAGGTAACCTTTTGTTTAATTTTATCATATTCATTTTAATTTTATAGATGTTTATATTCTAGGGTTTTAAGTTTTTCATCTTGAATAATTCTTCATATATGCAAATTATTAGATGAGTTCTTCGAATCCAACGCAAGAGAATGATTCCAATACCGAGCGTAATTTGAATGAACCCAACATTTTTGGACAACAACAAATCTCACCTAATTGGTATCAATTCACTCATTCCCTTCAACCTCAATCATCTCAATCACAACAATTTCAATCTTTTAACTCGCCCAACAATTGGGTACAACCCTCTCAACCTTTCATAGCACCCAATAATTGAGGACAACCCTCTCAATTCGCCATTCCTACTCAATTCCAACATCCTTCTTCATTTGTCAATTTCTCACAACCTCAATCATCTCAATCATATGGTACTCAACCGGTTCACTTATCTCAATCCAAAGACGTGGGGGTTGTTGAAAGACAAAAAGGCAAAGACAAATGTCGCTCGACCAAGACAACTACCAATGCAGGGGGGATGGGGTCTCAGTTGTTGAAATGGACGGGTATTCAAAACAAAAATCTTGCAAAAGCTTGGGTTTATGTCTCGGAGGATAGAATCAAAAGCAACAACCAATAACTTGATTTTTTTGGGAGTCGGTTTTGGATATATTTCATGAATTTTGTCAAGAGGATGGTGAACGGGTTGAACGTACAGTTTCATCTTTAAAAAATCATTGGTCGGATATGAATCGTGGTTGCAAGGTTTATGTGACTTGTTTAAAAAGTGTGATGCAAGGTCCCATAAGCGGTATGCAACAAGAAAATTTGGTAAGTAGTTCAACATTTATCATTACGAATTATAAACTATTTTTACCAAAATTATGCATTTTATTATTATTTTAATCTATTTTATAAGACGATGCCGCGAAAACGATGTATGAAGCACGTGGCAAAGGCAAATGGTCGTATAAAGATGCTTATGAAGTTTTAAGTGCTTATCAATGTTAGAAAATATTGCAAGACCAAAACCCAGACACGTTAGCTCGCAATGTGCGAATGAAGCAAACATCAAATTTTAGCCTTGGAACGTCTACTCCGGCAACACCCGATACACCCGTTAGCTCCAATAACGACTCTCCAGTACTTGTCACGGATGAGGAGACAGAATGTCCCGGCGGTGTCAAAAGTGTTAAACAAAAGGAAAGGAATGAAAAAAGACAAAATCGGTTGATTAAACGCCAAAATGCACTTATTAGTCGTCTTGACCGAATGGATAAAAAGAAAGAAGAGTATATTGCTGAGAGAGATAAGAAGAAAGAAGAAAGAGATGCCCGTATAATGGAGTTAAGAGAAAGGAAGACAGGCTGTGGTAAATTTAGAAGCTCAATTTCAAGCCCAAAATGATCAAAAGGTGATGGCGATGGACATGTCTACTTTGGACAACACTCAAAGGATTTATTGGGAGGCACAACGTAATGCGGTTATGGCGAGATTGTTTCAAGCTAATAATAATTTCTAAAATGCTCTAGCTAAAGAATCTTATTTTGGAAGTTTGATAGTATTTTAATGATTCTTGTTTAAGAAGTTTGGTTGTACTTTGTTTAAAAACCTTGTTTAAGTTTGGTTGTACTTTTTTTAAATTCTTATTTAAGAAGTTTATTTGGATTTAAGAAGTTTGGAAATTTAAAATAATAGAATTTGTTTGAAATTTTTTAATTTTTTAATTATTTGCTATTTGAATTTATATTAAAATAAAAATAATTTTTTTAAAATAAATTTCAAATAATTGAAAATACTAGTTGTTTCCCTGATGCTTCCACAAATGCTTAATGAGATCATTTTGAAGTGTCTTATACCTGTCCGAACTTGTCATCTTATCGTACTTCGCAATGTATCCCTGTAAAGTGACTTCTTCCTGATTCAAGTCAATTGGCTGAGGGTCTACGACAAAATGCTCGGTTACTCCGTGCCTATTGCGTTCTTCCTCGACGATCATGTTATGCATAATTATACATGTTTGCATTATTTTGCGCAGGGTTTTGGGGACCAACATCATGCCAAACCTTTCACAATTGCAAGTCGAGATTGAAGCACACCGAAAGCTCGTTCTACATCTTTTCGATATGACTCCTGTTGTTTGGCAAAATATTTCTCTGCATTACCTCAGGGAAATCGTAAGGTTTGAACAAGCGTTGCCCATTTCGGATATATACCATCTGCCAAGTAGTAACCCATGTCGTATGGTTTTCCATCGACTTCAAAGTTGCAAGGTGGAGAACGACCAAGACAAAGATCTCGAAAGATATGTGATTGATCAAGAACATTTACGTCGTTGTTAGAGCCAGGAATTCTAAAAAAATAATGCCATATCCATAAATTAAAAGATGTCACCGCTTCCAAAATGATTGTTGGTGTTTTCTTATGCCCCGTGTATTGACCCGCCTAAGCCGTGGGGCAATTTTTCCACTCCCAATGCATGCAATCCAAACTACATAGCATGCCAGGAAATCCAAGCTTCTCGGCAACGTACAACAACCGTTGTATATCCTCTGGAGTTGGCGATCTCAAATACTCCGCACCGAATTGCCCGATCATTGCATTGCAAAATCTCTTAACGGACTCAATGGTCGTGCTCTCTGCAACCCGAGAATATTCATCACAGCTATCCGCCGACATTCCATATGCAAACATACGAAATACCACCGTAAGTCTTTGCTGAGGCGATAAACCCAAAACATTTGCACAATTTTGCTTCCGAGCAAAAATCTTGTCATAAGCAACTACCGCATCCAAAATACGATCAAAAAGTCCTCGCCTCATACGGAATCTTCGACGGAATTTCTCACTTCCGAATGTGTTTTGATCACGAAAGTAGTCATGCATGAGCAACTTATTCCAAAGAACACGTGAGCGATTTATGGTTTTACTCCCGATAACCGAACCAACATGAGTTCTTAAAGATTTTGCCTCTTCTAATTCTTCAATTTCATATTCAAGAATCAATATCTCCATCTTAATCTCATCAATAACTTCGTCATCACTATAATCGGTTGAAGATCGATCTTCCTCTTCGGATGAAAAATCGATGAAAACATCAAGAGCCGCCTCGAAATTCATCACAACACTAAAATTGTAACTAAGAGAATATCAGAATTGGTTTTTGGATAATATGAGGTGTGGGGATTGGCTTATAGATGTATTTCACAATTTATAGTCGTCACGGACAAAATATAGCCGTTACTAACAAATATAGCCGTTGGGAGAAGAAAATTTTTTACTCAGCGCAACAGGAGCCTAAGACTTAGGCGCCTCATTGAAAAAAAAAACAATCAGGCGCCTATGTCTTAGGCGCCTGTTGCGCTGAGTAATTTTTTTTCCTTGAATCTTGTAAATTGTAAAAGAGGGATAGACGACAACATCCATTAACACAATATTATAATTTGTAAAGTGTAAATTGCATAAGAATAAACAAAATATTCCATTAAAATCAAAAGATTCATTTACAACACACTATCCAACACTAAATAACACTAAACAAACGATCCCTATCAACACCCATACAACACTAAATAAAAGATTCTCGGGTACGTCCCCACCTTCAGATGTCCTTCCCCGCGAACCCCTCCCATGTGAAGTCCCCGCTTGAAAAGTTCCCGCTTCACCTTCGTCATCTTCCCATTCGACTTCAATCCCCTGAAACATAAAAAATGGGAATATTAATTACGGACAAAACGGAAAATATTAATTAAACGGAAAATATATCAAAAGATTCCTTTAAACAACTTACTTGTCCATCTAAATATTCATTCAATTGGGAAAGACGGCCCTCTGCACGTCTCAAGTTCGTCGTCAAATATGTAATACGACCCTCGTCATGAAGGTGTTGAGCCTGCAAATGGGCACTGCAGGAGTACTCTTTTACGACTGATATTACCGGCAATGACTACCTCCCGCTTTAGTGCATCTTTCATATTTTTAAAAGGCTCCCATTGTATGTTATTAATTGTACGCAAATCCAGTTGTTGCCTCATCAGTACTAGATGATGTTTCGCCTTATTTCCCGTAAATTTTCATCTTGTAGTTTGCCAGGCTAACATCCTTGGGTAAAAATCATCCAACCTATTATCTATCAAGATATAATGACCTATTTGACAATACTCGTAGCAATGATACTGCATAAGATGCAAACAAATATTAATTATCCAAATAATCTTGAATTCCAAAATAAATAAATAACTAGAACTATTAAATAAAAATATTCTACCTCAATCAATTGGAAAAGGCCGCCGATATATTTCACCTCCTGTTTCGATGCTTGGTCAAGGCAGTAGTATAAATGCCCTAATATAGCGGAGCCGAAGTCTATCGTATAAGTCTTATTTTCTAAGATGGCAAGTGGACCTATCAACTCTAGTCGAGCCCAGCTCTTCGAGTTCCCAAATAAGACACCTCCAAAGTACAATAACATAAATACTCTAAAGATTACTTTGGTATTTACCCTTATCATTGAAGTCTACTCTTGTATGGTCAAGGTAAGTCTCGAGGTGAGCAAAACTAACACATCCTTTTTCATAATCTTAAACTCCATTGCGGGAAAAATTGTTAAGGCCTTACCGTATTCTGTGTAAAAGTCTTCAAATATTATTGGCTCTCCTATCCCAATACCTATCCGGGTAAGCACAGTAAAATCTCTAGGAGTGATCCCTAACTCTCCACAAGGTAGGTGAAATGTGTGAGTGCTTGGCCATCAACACTCAACCATCGTCAAAACTACTTGGTTGTCTCCATTCCCAATTTTACAATTAAATACACTCATCAAATTGGTAGCCTTTAATTTCTGCTTCAAGTGAGGTACCTTTATAAGTCTCAAGTAGATTTCACGGAGCTTGGCTAAAATGGATCGACATTTAAATCCAACTCGAGCCTATAAAGGCATTAATAAACACAAATAAGAATATCTAAATTAAATTCTACCGGAAGTAAATAATTTGAAATAAGTATAAAACCAATCATTTACTAATTTGTGTTATTTCAACTTACCGATGTAGTGGCAACCGATGTGGACAAATGACCATTCCCATCCGGTTGTGTGAGTTGTCGAAAATCACGCGGTCCATAATATTCCGGAAGAGGTGGAGGAGGTTCAGTGGAAACATTCAGAATTTCTTCAAACCCAACTTTTCATTTTTTGCCAGATAAAAAATGCAATTGGGAAACTTTACATTCGTCATATTCTTCCTCCTCATCGCTTGATTCGGTATATTCTTCCTCTTCTGACGACATTGTCAAATCCTGCATTAATAAACACATATTAATTTATATAAATACCATCACAGTACTCAGGCAATATGAAGTATTAAATTAATCAGAGGGTGTCAAATTCTTATCAACATAATGTTAAATTCTATTAAAGCGCCAAGACGCGTTCGTTGTTTTTAACTTCATTTTCTACACAATACCCTATTTTCAACACATTGGAGTAAAACTTTGGGATGCAAGAGGAGTGGAAATTGGTGATTTCAACACTATGACAGCCAAATTCAATCAATACTCCACCAAGAAAACACAATTTTGGGAAAAAATTACAATACACAAAGAATCACAAAATCAAAGAATACCCTAAATTAACAAGTAACAAAGTGTTGGATTTTATATAATCTTACGCGCATTACACCAAGGAAGTTCAAATTAAATGTGTGTTGAGAGAGAGAGAGAGATACCTGAAGAGAGGAGATGCTCTAGTTGGGCAAAAATTAGACAAAGAGAAACAACAGTTCGTAGTTTTTGACTCAGTGGAACAGGCACCTAAGACTTAGGCGTTTGATTTTTTTTATAAATTTAAACAGGCGCATAACACTAAAATAGAAACAGGCGCCCAAGTGTTATGCGCCTATTTGAATTAGTTTAAAATCCAAGTCAGGCGCTCTTAGAGGAAATTGCGACTGACTGATTTGGATTTCCCTTTTTTGCATTCAAGTCAGTCAGGCACTGTTGGAGATGCTCTTAGTATATATCTCTTTCCAAAGTAATAGTCACAAAAGGCGCCATATGATTTGGCAACAACATCAAATTTGCAAAACCACTGCAAACACGCATACAGGTAAAAATGAAAAGGTGTTAAACGGCCACCATTAATTTCACGCCTCTCTCACTTTCTCCAATTATTTCCAAAACCCTCTTCAAAAACAGCAAATCTCAGTCATGATTTTCATGAATTCAATAAAAATTTCACAGGTTTTGCTAATTTCAGCTGTGATTCTACTGGTATCGACTTCATCATCAGTACTTGCAGGAGACATAGTTCATGAAGACGATTTAGCTCCAAAGAAACCTGGGTGTGAGAATAACTTCGTTTTGGTAACTCTCTTGCTTGTTCTCTCTCTGACCCAGTTCTTGTTTCTCTGTTTACTCAACTGGGTATTTTTTATTTTAGTGTAATTTTAGGTTTCAAATTGAGTTAGTTTTGCTTGAAATCTAAGGGGAAGTGGTGAGTATGGGTGTAGGAATCATGAAATTGGGTTTTTGTTTGACACCCAGAGTTGGATTTGGTGTTAATTGAAATGGGGTTCTTTTATTTGGGATTTGGGTTCATATTTTTGTACTTTGGTTAATCTAATTTGGCTCTGAAAATTGGTGACTTTCTTGATGAGTTTAGGAGTTACCGTGTTTATATCTCTGGGTCTATTGTAATTAAGTTTGGGTTGCATTAAATTTGGTGAGGAGTTAATTGAGTAAATTCGGGGAATTTCGGTATGAATGATAAGTTCAAATTTTGGTTAAAAGTCACCATGAATAAATGGTAGAACACTAACTATCAGAGATTCATGTTTAGATGTTGTTATCCTATACAGGCAAAACGATGTATGACAGTATTACAATTAGCTATTGCAGAGAGATTTAAGAGAGAGGGTAGATTTGGTTTCAAATTACCTTTTTGCAGTTAATTAATACATGGAGATTTAAGAGAAGGATAAGATGTAGATGAGATTTAATGAGAGAAGCAGTAACTGGGGACCTGCATAATAATAGAAAGTTAATCGTTTTAATCCAGAAATGGCAGATTTTATGACCTTTTTTAGGACAAAACCAAACTTTGTGGCTTGATGATTTTGATTAAAGAGGAGACCACTTGATAAATATGTTTATTCTTATTTGATATGAAATTAGCAACTAATTCTGTGCTTCGAGGTTGAAAACTTACTTTGGGAGAAGGATAATCAATGACTTAATGATTATTTTAAGGCTCTATATCTCAAAAGTCGGTACCGTTTTAGCATTTTGCATATAACATTTTTTTGTTGGACGAACTACTTAATGATTATGTAAAATGAGCATTACATCTGGACTGCTAAAACGCTATAGCTCACGGTCATAGTGCAAGACATATTTTGGTTTATATCTGCCTTTTGTCCCGTGGTTTATGTTTTGTAGGTAAAAGTTCAAACTTGGATAAATGGCATTGAAGGAAAGGAGTTTGTTGGTGTTGGTGCTAGATTTGGCACTACCATGGAGTCGAAGGAGAAACATGCCAACCAAACTAAGATCGCCCTTTCAGACCCTCCTGATTGTTGCAGCACTCCTAAGAATAAGGTACAACTACATCATCATACGTGCATAGAAGTATGTGCTGTGTGTTGCTATATTTGTTATGTGAATGTTTGTGTTTATATTACATTTCTTGATATGGGTTTTCTGCCTTTTTTAGCTAACTGGAGAAGTTATCCTTGTGCACCGGGGTAGTTGCAAATTTACAACCAAAGCAAATGTTGCACAAGCAGCCGGAGCTTCTGCTATCCTCATTATTAATTATCATAAAGGTATTTTTCTTATGTTTTTGTATTTTTTATTCTACTCGTTACTCCACTCTTAATAATTTTTATTGATTAAGCAAACATTAGAGTAGAATGACCATGTAACTTATCTCTTCTTCAATTAAATGGAGTGGATGCAATATCTAATTGATTTTCGGACATTTCAAGTTCCTTATGGCAGTGGCTCACTAAGAAATAGCCTTAGTTTCTTACAGCAACGACTTACTCTCATGAATATTTCATTTAAGCTATAGTTGTGGTAGTATGAGCACTTGATTGATATTAGTAAGACCCCTTGGAAAAGCAATAAGCCTCCCATGGTAAGTACTCAAAACACCATCTGATGTGTATGAACAACCAAAGTTTATGTTAATGGTGGTCGAAAAGGAGGAAGACTCTGTTATGATTTAGATAGTTTCTAGAGAAGAATGGAGGTGAGGAGCGTAGAAATATTGAGGAGACGGTGTCAGCTGAGTTGTGAATCTGTTTGTAGCAGTAGAAGTGTGGAAGGATAAACAGTGATTTTAGGGCATCTGTAGTGAGGAGAGAGAAGAAATCAAGAGAGTTTTACCTTTGAATATTCTTTACAGAGGTTTTTACTATTTATGAAGTTAATACTCTTTGTAAAAAATTTCTATGGGGAGGGGTGGACCTCCACTGTAAAACCCCTAATGTTAATTGGGTGGATACATGTCACCCTTTTACTGAAGGTGGACTTGGCATTTGAATTCTGGAAGATTGCAATAGAGCTTCTATCATGAGACAAGTATGGGCTCCCATTTCCAAGGAAGATAATTATTTGGGTTCGCTGGATTTATAAGAATTATGTGAAAAACAGGAATATATGGACTCTTAATATCCCTCAGGATAGCAGCTGGTGCTGGATACAATTATAACAAGAGAGAGAGATGCAGCTAGTGACATTGCCTTGTACAATATTGGGGATGGAAAATATACTTGTATTTGACATGTCCTTTGTCATCCAATGGGCATTCTCCTCTCCAAGTTTTCCCCTCAACTCACTTATAATAGTACTGCCAACAAAAATTCCAGTATGTGCAACTTGATACACAATGCTCAATGGTCTATTCCGAGATCCTTGGACTTTGGTGCTGCTGTCTTTTCTAGGCTGCTCTCTGATGTTAAGATTGACAACCACTGCAAGGATGATGTTATATGGAGGGCCACTGTTACAGGAGATTACTCTTTGAAGGGGACTGCAACTTTATTAGGCATTCAAATCCTAGAATTGGATGGACTAAATTTTGGCGTGATTCACTCATGCTATACCCAGGCATAGCTTTATTACTTGGCTGGCCCTTAAGATTCCCTGAAAACTCGTGATAAGCTTCTCAAATGGGGGAGTGTCTCAACTTCCTAATGTTTTCTGTGTGGGGTAGGGAGTGAGACTAAAGAACACCTTTTTATTACTGTACCTTCTCCAAATATGTGTGGCTTGACATTATTTATACTTTTGGCATTGTGATGTGAGCAATAAATGGGAAGAACAAGTAGGACCGTGCTGCAATAATCTGATTGGACAAGATACCGTTGCCTTTACTAAAAGACTAGCATTTTGTGCTTTTATCAACCACATTTACCGGGAGAGAAACCTTGGAATCTTTCAGAATAAGGAGGAGATTGCTGCTACTGTTTTGCACTAGATCCTCACTGAAGTAATAATCAAAGTTGCAAGTAACATGGCTGATAACAACAGAAGTAGGATCTTCACGGCCAGGATGAATCTTGAAGCTAATTTTGTGCTGCCTCAGCCAAAGAACTGTAAGTGAATTGCCTTCCCAGCCAAAGAACTGTAAGTGAATTGTTTTCTTGTATCTTTTTCTTTCCATCAATACAAACTAAACTACCCAAAAAAAATAAAAAGAACTTACTACACTACTGTCATTGGTAAGACTGAGCTACAAAGGTTTTGATACCTAAAAGATCATGGCTGTGAATAGGAATGACTATGGTCTTAATGACTTACACACATGGGAAGCTTTACTCATATATGGATAAATGAATTTTTCTTTGAAGGAGCTAAAGTTGCAGCTTAGATGAAAGGCCTATAGTTGCAGCTTAGATTAAAGACCTAGAGTTGTGCAGCTTAGGTGAAATACCACTTCAAAAGGATGTCATTATGTGAAGCTTTTTGAATTTTTCTAATTAAGTGAATGAGAATTACAGAGAAAACAAACAAGTAGGCTAAATTTGAGTGTATCTAATGCACAATGTTTTGCCCTAAATTATAAAGAGTTATTGTTTAACAATAGCCTATGTTAAAAACTACGTTGCAGAAGCTAAATCACACTCTAAAATAAACTAAATCTGATAATTGCAAATTCTAGGGTTTTTAGAGTTTTACCCCAAACTCTAACAAAAGAACTAAAAAACAAAAGAACTCTTAATATTAGTATAAAGAGAAAGTAGAAGGTACGTGGCCTCGTGGGTAGACGACCCATGAGACATGATCTATCAACTCTCCCCTCCTAGCCGTATATATTCATCGTAAAATGTCAGACCTATCCGTACGAACGACTTCCCAATTTTTGCCTAGAATCGGCAACAAAACTTTTGGCTGGCTTTCTTCTAACTCGTTCGAACGGCTCCCTGGCTCGTTCGAGCGACTTGGTCACCTACGAGGCATGATCTGTCAACCTACTACTCGTGGTCGTACGATTCCTATCAACTCTCCCTGTTAAAGAAGAGTTTGTATGCGAGAAAATCTGCGAGAAAAATTCGTTGACGAATTTTGAAGACAGAAGGGGGAACACTCGACATACAACAACTGCAAATTCTTCCACGAAACTTTTCGTACCCATTAATTCTGGTTGCATAACAAAACACGATCTTGAACTCAAAAGAGGTACCTCAAAAAATAAGACAATTGCGAATCCGTCCACGGTACTTGCCGTACCGGATAACTCTGCACGTGGAACAAAATACTTTGCCAAAAACCCTGTTGGTAACATTATTCAGATTCTCCAAAAATCTATTTACCTCCATACTTGAATGAGCCTCCATCTCTTGTCAAAATGGATCCACAAAGTCGAAAGAATGAACTAGAAACACTATCCAATATGGGTCAACATACGAAACTATGTTTGTTACACCCGGCTGTGAAAAATTACTCCCCCCTGGTTCCCAAATGTGTCCATGACGCCAAAACTAATTGCCCTCTTCTCACTCGCTTTGCGAGCAATCTCCCACTATTTTGTTCTCTTCTCTGTCGGATTTTTATCAACCCTGTCCGTCGTTTGTCGTCTGTCGTCGTCCCAGTCAGAACCCGCGATCCCTCTGCTTGATATGTGCTCGCCTTTAGTCGGCTACGACAACCCCCGGTTAGTGTCGGGTCGACGTCCAAGGGTGCCTGTGGCGTGCCTGCGTCGAGTTCCTGGGTCCATGACCCCCTCACAATGCTATCATGATCCAAATCTTTTGGTTTTGTAAGTTGTTGCAGTGGCATATCTGTGCCACTCAAAGGCATGCCCTGCCCGGTACCCATTACCACCGTCCCCGTGCCTCTACCCCGTGTCCAGCAGCAGCATGCCCTGACCTGTGCCCATCACACTCTTCCCCGTCCCCTGCACATCCTGCCCGACGCCCTTACTCGTACCTGCCCCATACCGTGGCATGCCTAGCATGTGGCATGCCCACATTTTCTCCCAAAAATCCCTATTTCATTTCGCACTCAATTTCACGTCTTCCACGGACCTCAGCAGCGATAGGGACCTCTCTCTCCTGGATTCCGGCCACCTTAGTCACCGGTGATCCTTCCACCGTCGTTGGCGATGTAATCAATTCCCTTCCAATCGTTTTTCAAATTCTTGACAAGGGTTTGGATTGGGGTTGGGCCTTTTTGGTTGGGCTTTCTGACTAAAAATTGGAAATCGTTGATCATGTGAACCTCGCATCAATGTCGCAACCTCGTCGGACTTTGACCGAAAACTTTTCGACACGTCTTCGTTTTTCCCACTTACTAGATTAATCGCACGGTGAACCTCTCTCTCTCTGTTGTCTCTTCACGGTGTCTCATCTCCAAGCCATCTCCATCGAATTTCTTCGAATCCTCCATTACAACTCCCGCCTCTAACCTCACTTTTTCAACAATTTTTTTATCTCCTATTTATACTCTATCTTCAATGGCGTCGGCAAATCTTCCGTCACCCTCGAAACTCGCTAGGGTACACAATTTGGCAAACATCACTTCAAGTTGCGTAGACATCATCTTTTTTGCCGTGAGCTCTTTGTTAGACTCCATAAACAACTTGGTAGACTCTTCTACCGTTTTCTTTGGTGTTTTCTTCCCCATCGTTCGTTGTAAAAAAAAAAATTCCCGCAGAAATTAGTGTAGCACACAGAATTATTGTAGCAGATGCTGAAATCACTGTAGCAGAAAAGAAAAGAAAAATCCGCAGAATCTTGCTCGCTCTGGTACCAATTTGTTAAAAACTACGTTGTTGCGGAAGCTAAATCACACTCTAAAGTAAGCTAAATTTCTCAATTACAAATTCTAGGGTTTCTAGAGTTTTACCCCAAAAAGAACTAAAAAACAAAATAACTCCTAACATCAATATAAAGAGAAAGTAGAAGGTACGTGGCCTCGTGGGTAGGCGACTCACGAGGCATGATCTATCACCCTAGGTAACAACTATGCTGTCAGGGGCGGGGCGGAGCGCTAGGCGGTGGGCATGGTCACTGGCAGGGCGGGGCGCTAGGCGGGAGAATGTAAATTTGTAATATGTGTAATATATGTGTAAATTTGTAATATGTGTAAATTTGTAACATGTCAATGTGTAATTATTTAATTCAAAGTTTCAAACATCTAAGTAGTTACTAGTCATCTTCTTATACTCTTCTTCCCTTGTTACATGTTAACTATTAAACATCTAATTAGTATTTGGCTCTTTGCAGA
Organism: Kingdonia uniflora; assembly: GCA_014058105.1. NCBI lineage: Eukaryota > Viridiplantae > Streptophyta > Magnoliopsida > Ranunculales > Circaeasteraceae > Kingdonia > Kingdonia uniflora. The sequence goes on from JACGCM010001272.1 coordinate 4,222,101, forward strand.
AGAAGAAAAAAAAGGGCAAGAACTGAGTCAACTAACAATAAGTAAGAATGAAGAACACAATGAGAACTGAATTGGAATCAATCAATTCAGAGATCAGAGAGATAGCAACCCTAAACAAAGCAGCTCACAATGAGAATTGGAATCATCAATCAATCAAAATAACATTCCAACCCTAATTTCGAATTGGAATCAATCAATCAAAATAACCTTGAAATAGAGAGATTATTTACTTGTGAGAGAGTTGCAGAGAATCAAAATTTGAATTCGAGAGAGTTACAGAGATTTGAAAACTTTGAAGAGAGAGAGAGATCGCAACTGAAAACAGTTAGTTGGTTTTTGTTATTTATTTATTAAATAATTAAGCCAAATGATTTGGCAATTCTATGTTGTTTTTTTTGTTATTTATTTATTTATTATTAAGCCAAAACAATTGGAAAAACTAGAATAAAAAAATTAAAATTAAAAAAAACGCCCCAGGGCGCCCCAGCGCCTTAAGAGAGGCGCCCCGCTCTTTCAAGCGCCCTAAGGCGGCGCCCTAGGGTGGCGGGGCGGATAGTTATAAATTGGGCGCCACGGCGCCGCCCCAGAGCGCCCCGGCGGCGCCCCTGACAGCATAGGGTAACAATGACACTTCACTTGAAAAACCGACACCTTGACACTCGGATCGAGCTGGCGTGAATCTCTTTATGCCATTAAAACCAACTTAGGCTCAAACGTTATCAATCACATCCAAAGTTTGGCCTACCTTACCTCAAACCTAGATGGAAAAGTCTAGCTTATATTTGTACTAATCCAATTTATTTACAATGCCCCATAGTAGACGAATCAAATCCCAAATTGATAGCAACATTTCCTGCTTTATCTTCAACTACACTAAACTAATTTGTTACTCTTTATGTGGAGATAGAAAAAGATTGAAGCCTTGGGATGCTCATCCCAACCAACTCTATATGATCCCAAGGTTTCACTCTTTTTCCATTCCATCTGCACAGGAGTAACAAATCAGTGTAGTATAGTTCAAGATTAAGCTGGAAATGCTGTTATCAATTTGGGATCTGATTCGTCTATTATGGAGCATTGCAAACAATGGTTTTATTAAAGATATACCACACATTTACGCACTAGGAATGATGCGTGGCGAATCCCGGATGTCTTTGATCAATCGAGCTACATTTGCACCCCCTTTTCGTCCCCTATGCTCAATTTTAAAATATTTTCTTCCTATATCAGGGATCTTGGGACTGTCAGATCAGTTTTGTACAAATTGATTGTTGAAAATTTCTGGGTTTTTGTATCCAATGGATTGGGGTTTTACACTTAAAATTGTTGGAGACTCCCCTAGAGCAAGTGCTACCAAGAGCTTCGTGACTGCCTATTCTCGACCGTATACTCAATTTGAGCTTTTATGGGTATTTGAAACCCAGATTTCGTTTAATTGGAAGTAGAATTTAAATCCGAAGCTTCCACTATATATTCTACGTCATATTTACAAAGCTTGGTTGCCTGATTACACGTCGAGTTACTCGAGTAGTGGGAAACTGTAATGACTGTTGAAGTAAGGAAATTGAGTTGTTCCAACAGAGCAATAAATTCACTATTTTATAAGCATTGTTGTTAGTATTTTCAATTTGCGTCATCTGAAATCTTCCACGGCTTTTGATTCCTAAATTCTTTTTTTGTGTATCCTACAGAACTTTACAAGATGGTTTGCGAACCCAATGAAACAGATCTTTATATACATATACCTGCAGTGATGCTCCCACAAGATGCAGGCTTAATCTTGGAAAAAAGTCTCAACAACAACGCTTCAGGTAAGCATTAATTTCCATATTGTTGATGCAAGTTATTAGCAGAAGCTTTAATAGTTAACAAAGTAATCAAGTTGACATTATGGTTTGAGAGAAATCCCTAATTATCGCTTGATCTGAGAATATATTTTATTCTATTAATTCTTCATCTCGTAAAATAAACCAATTGAAATGCAAGCAAAGAGGGTACATTTCTTCGTTAAAAGTGAACCCCCAGATTAAACTTTCTTAACCAATAAGGAGATTATATCATCAAGCTACTAAATATAAAAGATATCCTAACAAATTGGCAACACAAGATTATTACCTAATTAACAGAAACTGCTACAAATGCCATATAGAGAGAGACCACACCGACATGTATTTACATGTGTGATTCACTCCAATATTTCGCTAACATTTTCAAATTTTCCTTAGTTGCTGTGCAGTTGTACTCTCCAGAACGCCCACTTGTGGATATAGCAGAAGTGTTTTTATGGCTCATGGCAGTTGGTACCATTCTCTGTGCATCTTATTGGTCTGCGTGGAGTGCTAGAGAAGCAGCAATCGAGCAGGATAAGATACTTAAGGTCATTTTCATTTCCTTGTATGCGAGAAGTTCTTTATTTTGGTGTACCAATTGATTTATTTTTACTTTTGGTGTATGTAGGATGCTTCAGATGATTATGTGAATGCTGACGACGGCGGTGTTAGTGGTGTAGTTGACATCAATACGACATCAGCAGTATTGTTTGTTGTGATTGCATCATGCTTCTTACTTGTGCTTTATAAACTAATGTCCTTCTGGTTCGTTGAGCTTCTAGTGGTCCTGTTTTGTATTGGTGGGGTGGAGGTGCGTTAAATCTTTCCCTTCTCTTTTTCGTTTTAACATGCATGCATTCACAAGAACCAAAATGTGAAATTATTTAATTCTAATATTTGACAAACCCCAATATATGAAAATATATTGCAATACATCTGTAATTTCAAAAAATCAAAATTTTTGAAGTTATCCACCGATGTAGTACACATCCCTATCATGAAAGAGGTAAATGTATTTACACGTCTGAGAACCCTTTAACATGGACACTCCATATTCCAAAAAAAAATCGCGTCCAAACGTGTTGGACACTCAGACACACCGACATTCGTGTGGACACTCCAACGGACACTTCTTACTTAATTATCAACTTTTTGACATAACTTTAGAAAGTTTTCAATTCATATACATCTTATTCAACCCTACTAACTACTATCATTGTTTTATGTTCGTTATTTGTTGTAAATTAACCCATAAGTTACTATCGTACTTATATATTCATAATATATTCATATATAATAAGACGCAATACAAGAAACATGAAGAATGATACTAAATTTTTATGTATAAAGCCGTGTCCGCGTTTTCACTTATTTTGCAACCGCCGTGTCCAACACCTTGTACCCGTGTCGGACTCCGACACACGTACCCGTGTCGGACTCCGACACACGTACCCGTGTCAATGTTACATAGTACAAGACCAAACGTCGTTGGCTACCATGGGTGGTGGTCCTGGTTGGAGGCCATTAAGACCCACAAACCCGAGCTGTCACCCATTATTCTCAAACCGACTTTTTCTAGAGTCACCGTTGTGTACTTCCGCTTAATCAATGCAACCACTGGAGAAGCTAATGATATAAAGCTCAAGGACTTCACCTCCCCATCCAGCACTTAAATCTGAAGAAATCTTAAACTTTGTAACTGAGATGAAGCAGATTTTTGCACTAATAGTCCTCGAATCTTGTCTGGAAAGGGCTAAACGAGAAGTTCTATTTGTGGAATCGGAAAGACTAAAGCTCTCTTAATACAAGAGATGTGGGTGAATCAGGAAAGCATGATACTTAATTTTCCTCCACATATGCTACAGCATCCAATGTGAAATACCCTGAATGCCTCAAGAGTATGGAAGAGACCATTAAGAGGAACTTGATTTGGAAAAAAAAAAGAACTTGTAAGACCGTTAAGTTGGAATATTCCTAGAAGCCTTCAATATGTACTTATGCAGCAAGTGCCATAGCTTTGGTATGGAGAGAACAAAGAAGCTAAGTGGGATTCAGTCCACCAGAGGAAAATCAGTCAGTACCTCAGATCATTCAGTGTTAGGGGCCCAGGGCCAAAGGAAGTTGATCGGTTTGATACCCTATCCCACATTCAGTGAGGAGTTAAAACATAAATTTGAGTATAGAATCTGGAAAGAAGCAAGTCAATATAGCGTCTAATTGTGAACATAAGGCTGGAGGATGACATCACTACTGGAGATGCCTGCGGGGATGATGGTTTGTCTGATGACGTTAGTGATGACAGCCTTATATTTATATTAGTGTAGCACTGAGGTTGTCAGGGATGCCGATTTTACGAGTCACCATCTCATGGGGATTTGGAAGCTGGATGTAAAAGAAATGAAAAAACACCTGAATCCTGATTTACTAGTTGTGTCTGTAGCAGTTATAGACAGTTTGTTGTTGGTTTGTGTGTTAAGAGTGCATGTTTCTTAATTCCTCTTATGCTAACCTCTTGGTTTCTGTCTGTTGATGTGCCCCCCTCTCCTCCTCTCCTCCCCTTTTCCGGGATTGCCTGTCATTTGTTATCCTGGTGGTAGCTTTTCCCATCTCTTGTACACTTTGTTTTGGTCACAGGGTCTGCTTTTAACCCTAGCTTGCATAGCAAATATTTTTTGATATATCCAATATCGCTCTGGCGTGTAGCCATTTTATGTTATCTGTTAAGCTTATAAAAGGATATACAATAGAAAACAGTGAATTGTCTGTCATATCGTACCGATATATCACATAATATAGATATATGGTATTTGTATGCTAGGGTACATTTTGTACCATGTGTAGGTATGTCTTTACTCAGTATGTAAATAGAGTGCAAAGTTAAATCTAAATATGTGAGCTAATTAATTTAATTTAATTTATTCTTATTCAGAATTAAAATTGACACGTGCAATTTCCTGTACTTGCAGGGCCTGCAAACTTGCTTGGTGGCTTTATTATCGAGGTGTTATTATGGTTTCATTTTTATGCGTTCATTCGTTTACAGTATTTTGACATTGGTATCCGTAAAATAGGTGCCAGGAAGGCGACCACATTTACAAATTCTTGACACTATGAATTAATTTGTGTCCCTAAGTGCTTAATCCTTGATAGCATGATAAGGACCGACCTGGTGTTTTTCATGCTTTAAGTCTTTTAACCTTAGAAGATTGAATTCAAAGGGCTCAATTATCAGTTTCTCTAAAATCAAAGTGGTCTAATTAAGATTTTAGTGGTGAGCCCCTAATAACTTCTTTCCCCTTGATTCTGGCATCTCTTCATTTGTCAATCTCAACAAGGCCTATCTGTTCAACTCTATACAAATTTATATTGCGGTTGATCCTGGTATTGGGAACATTTGGCACCTCTATATCTCAATCATTTTCTCTCTCTCTCTCTCTTCTTTTTTCCCTTTTTTTTCCTTTTCTCTTGTGTTGTATTCAATCACCTATATCATTCTTATTTCTATATCTTTGTGATAAGTCACGTGTTCGTCACAATACCCACGTAGGCGGTTGTCTCTCCACCTTGCATGACCATTTTCTTTATTTTAGTTATTTCTAATTAGTTTATTTGATTTGCATTATAATTAGGAGAAGTCTCCTAATTAGAGTCTTTCTAGGTTTCTATTTGTGCTAGGTCTCTTCTCTTATAAAAGGGAGCCCAAGTTTAATTTATTTCTTATGTTGGTTTGAGTGAGAGAGAAAAGCTTAGTCTTAGAGAGATATGTAGAGTTTGAGATAAATCTCACAAACCCTAGGTCTTTTGACCTTTATTTTATGTAATTGAAAGATCTTAGTTTTTAATTGAGATTAATTTAGCTTCCGCAAACGTAGTTTATAACAACTTGGTACCAGAGACACAATAAGATTCTGCGGGATTTTTTCTTACACCGACTGCTACAGTGATTTTGACATCTGCTACAATAATTTATGAGTTGCTACAAAGATTTCTGCGGAGCGAAACGATTTTGGCGGAGAATTTTTTTAGTAAAAATGGGTAAGAAAATGCCAAAAAAAAAAATGCACGGCGAACAATTGAAAGCGGTAGAAAAGTCTACCAAATTGCTTATGGAGTCTAACAAGGAGCTCACATAATCAAACAAGATGATTTCTAAACAGCTTGAGGTGATGCTTGTCAAATTGCCTACTCTCGCGAGTTCCGATGGTGACGGAAGATTTGCCGACGCCATTGAAGATGAAGTAGAAATAGGAGAGAAGAAGAATGTCGAAATCGCGAGGTTAGAGGCGGATGTTGTGACGAAGGATTCAATGAGATTCGATAGAATAAGCTTGAAGATGAACCACTACAAGGAGACGACGGAGAGAGAGGATTACCGTGCGATTGATGTTGTAGGTGGGGAAGACAAAGACGTGTTGAAAAGTTCTCGATCAAAGTTCCGCGATAGGGTCGCGACCTTGATGCGAGTAGTTCACCCGATTGACGTTTCCGATCATCATGAAGTCCAACCGAAGAAGACCAACACCACCCCAAAACCAATACCCCGAGTCCGACAAATTGAGGAGTTGATAAGTCGTGATCTCCGTCGTGATTCTTTATCAAATTTTGGGGATCATACCTTGTCACAGAATTATGAGATTCTCCTATTATTGGGATAAACCCCCAATCTTTGATGAGTCTCCAGAAGAGGTAATTAATTCAGAGTTTAGTGATCCATTTTTGCAAGGGTTTGAAGACTGTTCAAGTGAAAAATTTAACCAGTTTTTGGGGATTCAAAATGAAGTCACGCACAGTATTTTTTGCGAAACAATAGTTTGTCTATTTGCAAGCAAACAAAATGGGTACGACAAGTACCGTGGGAGGATTTGTAGTTATCTTATGCTCAGAGTTGTTTCTTTTGTCTTTAAAATTCGTCACGAGGATAATAGATCTTAGAAGATAAAGAGAAAGGAGAGAAAACTGAATAACATAAAAGACTACATTGGATTGTATTGGTTAGGTTACAATCTAAAGCAACTTGACTACTTATAGGCTGCAATAGAAAAAGAAAATACTATACTACCCTTAGCATTATACTAATACTAATTCTATCTCTAGCAGAGGAGAGTCGATAAGTCACGTGGTCGTCACAATACCCACGTAGGCGGTTGTCTCTCCACCTTGCATAACCATTCTCTCTATTTTAGTTATTTCTAAATAGTTTATTTGATTTGCATAATAATTAGGAGAAGTATTTTAATTAGAGTCTAGCTAGGGTTTCTATTTGTGCTAAGGTCTCTTCTCCTACAAAAGGGAGCCTAAGCTTAGTTTATTTTTTATGTTGGTTTGAGTGAGAGAGAAAGGCTTAGCCTTACAGAGATATGTAGAGTTTGAGGTAAATCTCATAAACCCTAATTTTTAACACTTTGTCTTCAGTTTTCTATTTGGAGATTCGTTTATTTTATTCTCTAGATTATCTCTATCTATTCTAATATTATATTATGATTTTACCCTGCAAGTTTGTTTTTTTTATTGTCTTCTCATTACTTATTATTTATGTCCTTTTATCAAGTTCTTAGATTGGCATTGGGTGTGAAGTTTCAGGTGGTTTAAACACGCTGGAGAAACATTTGTTAAAATACCCATTTTTGGAGCTGTTTCTTACCTAACATTGGCCTTGTCTCCATTCTGCATAACTTTTGCTGTTGTATGGGCTGTTTATCGCCGTATCTCCTTTGCCTGGATAGGTCAAGACATCCTTGTAAGCCTATCCTTCCTTTTTTGAATCTTTCATGTCATGGTTTTCTTTTTTTTGCTAAGCATGTCATGGTTTTCTTGATATATTTAAGCACACAATCATACAAAATGCTTGTTATTTTTCTACAAAAAGAGAAATAAATGCTTAATTAGTAAAGTGGAGTTCTACATACTTGTTAGAGGCACTCGCTACTTGTGCCTTCACCTCATCATAAACACATTTGATAAATGCTTTTTTTCCCTTGTACATATGAAGCTTATACTAGACTAGGAATTGAAACCCATGCAAGAGCAAATAAATTCAAATGATTGCTTGTGTGGATAAGGCTTTAGTCGCTTGGCTTCGTAATAATTCTGTAAAGCTTACGCTGCGCTCTGTGCATACACGTTCCTTTTATCTATGAAATGTGCAGTTAGATTTTAATTTTACTAGATAGAAAGCTAGAAGTTATGAGAAATGAAGAATGCCAAATTGCTAACTGGAATTACAATAGAATCTCAAAATTTTGATAGCATGAAAAAAAATCTGAAACTCCAATGTGAATTCCCGAAAGGCAAAATGTGTGTTATCCACAAAATATCACGAGTAGCTCGTGTCATTCTTGAAATTCTTCGTTGATTAGTTAAGTCATTGTATATATAATTTTAAAAAAGAATTTAAATTTGAATTACACCTTACCTTCATATACACTGATCTAGCAATGAGGAACAGGTTGAAGCAGAAATGGGAGAAAGGTTACTAACAATTTATTGTTTTCTCTTGAATCAGGGAATTGCACTAATAATTACGGTTCTTCAGATTGTACGTGTACCAAATCTCAAGGTGACTATTCAATCTCACATATATTTCATTGGCTTCTATCCGAAAGGTTGGTTTGAGAATTTCCAGATATTACCCCAAGAATTTTGTTAAAAAATACCTATATAGGTATATAATTTTTTTATATTTTAAATATGTATATTTTTATTTGTCCTAATGACATCAAGGAAAGTTAGCTCAACTGGTAAAGTGAGAAGCTCATAATCCAAGAGTCTAAGGTTCAATTCTTGATGTCATCAAATAAAAACCTTATTTTGATAATTTTTTCAATTTAAGCTGATCATGTTATTGCCGTAAAAAGCTTCGATTATTTTAACGAGAGGAGAAATGAATCCGTATAATTTGCTAGTAAAATATAATGTTATATTTGATTTTTTTTCAAAATATTGTTAAATGGCAAAAAGAAAAATAATTACCCTAGTATAATTCATTAGACTACCTTCCCCCCCCCCCCCCAACATGAAATCCTGTCTCCGCCCCTGTTCCCAAGGCTTTAAAAGCACCAATATTATTGGCATTTTCTGCAATATCTGCTTTTACGAAAATTTTGATGCCTCTTGAGCTAATCAGGTGGGTACTGTGCTTCTAAGTTGTGCCTTCTTGTACGACATCTTTTGGGTGTTCGTTTCAAAATGGTGGTTTCATCAAAGTGTGATGATTGTGGTAAGTAATTCCTTGTAAGCTTTTCTTCACCCTTTACTTAAGATATCTGTTTTGCAGGCTTTATTAGAATTGTATTATTTAAGTTCATTTGTTTTGTCCACTTTGTAGGTAGCTCGTGGTGATAAAAGTGGGGAAGACGGTATTCCTATGCTTCTAAAAATTCCACGTATGTTTGATCCATGGGGTGGTTACAGCATTATCGGATTTGGTGACATCCTCTTACCAGGACTATTAATAGCATTTGCATTGAGGTATGGATTCTCCTTTTAATACTCACTAGTTCAAATCATTAACTTCAGACTTTCCCCACATTTCGATGAAAATATCCTTAAGTTCACAGTAAAAATATATTTGAGTGAAAACCAAGGTAGTATTGTCTGAATAGGGCTTAAAACACTATCACATCACTCCCTTGAACTTGGTCATGCCAGCTTCTACAGTTCTTTAGGCATTTGGAAGTTACTTCATAGTTTATGTTAAATAAACATTTTAAGTTAATATTTACAACCTGCCAGTATACATATTTGTGTTGAACTCAATATGCCGATCTCCTGTAGGTATGACTGGCTTTCAAAGAAGACTCTAAGAGCCGGATATTTCTTGTGGGCGATGATAGCTTATGGCTTAGGTAAAATAATATCTTTGCACATGTGGTTATCACTGTATGGAATAATTAACTCATGAAATTTGATCTGGTTATGCAGGTCTCCTAATAACTTACGTGGCTTTGAACTTGATGGATGGACACGGCCAACCTGCTCTTCTTTATATTGTCCCGTTCATACTTGGTATATGATCTCTTACCAAATTGATTTAATCCCTCCCTGTAAAATGCAACATTAGGTCTTTTCCATTAAGCTTGTTTACCTTCACTTGGAAGATCAGAGTATTTTAAGACCTATTTGAGGATTGGATATTAATAGAGGTTATTGGAAGTATATACTTTAAGATGCAATTTGAAGAAGGGTGAACCTAATTCAATCAATATAATTTTGGGTATTCCTAATTTTTTTGTTAAAATGGTTTTGCAACCTTGAAGAGGCAAGTTGCAGCTAGATTATGTCACAACACTCGATTTTTCCCTATTTGTAAGTCTAATTAGTTCCATTGTCGATGCAGGAACCTTTTTTACACTGGGGAAGAAGAGGGGCGATCTTAGCAACTTATGGAACAGAGGAGAACCTGAGAGGGCTTGCCCACACATTCAACTCCAACCCCCTCAACATGAACTTAAATAAAAATGGTTGACCTGTACTATACCACTAGCTTATTATGTAGAGCACTTTCTAATTTTGAACATGTGTACATTATATTTGCTATATATATATATGATAATGAATACAATAAGGCCACTTTGAAATGTATAAATTTTACACAGTTTTGCAAATGCGTGTATCGAACTTACGAATTTGTTAGTAATGTTATCTGTTGTGCCTCTTTATTTACTTGGCCATATCTCTTCGCAGTACGGGACTTATCATCATTCTATCTTTGTTGCTAGGCATGCAACATAAAGTATCTTGTGGGCTCGTTAGGGGAACTTTTGTGTTATTGCTAGAATATTGCAAACCACAGTATCACCAGTGCTACTGCTACTGCTAAATGATTCGGGGTGCTCAACTGCTAACTGATTGTGGGCTCGTTAGGGGAACTTACGTGTTATTACTGGGATATTGTTAGCCACAATATCACCGGTGCTAGTGCTAGTGCTAGTGCTAGTGCTACTGCTAAATGATTCGGGGTGCTCACCTGCTAAATGATATTTTATAAGCTGAGGGAAGAAATCAGATAAAAAAAGAAGGAAAGATTAGTGCTTTTGTAGCCACTCTTGTTTCTTACAGTGAGAAAGAAATTGCGAATGAAAAATTTTCATTGATGAGGTTTAATGGCCTAAGCCGTAAACCATATATCCGTCTATTTAAAAATCCTCATTTACAATTAGGGCGTATAACGTTACTTGAAACATTGCAAGCGACAAAAATGATGTAAAGAAGCTTAGGTTGATAAATTGTTGTCAAACAGGAGGTCTTCCTTAGCTACGTTAATACATAGACGAACTTTATATCGCCCACCAGTAGCCTTCTAAATCCATAACATATTGTCGAAAATCATTAGAAATGCTCTCAAAAAAAGATCTTGATAGGTCTATTGTAGTAATCCTGATAAACTTTTTATTGTTTATAAATAAAGAATGACAATTTACCTGAAATATTCTAGGCAGTGAACATTTCCTTGTTAAATTTTTAACATGTGTCTTCTTGACATCTCCTTCCAAGATCCATGCGGAAATGAAGAAATGTAACTTACGCAGTTACGCCTACACTTTTGGTAGACCAAATTTTTTTAGACACGAGAAAACCACTTCAGTGAGATATGCCCATGGGGCTGGAGTTGAATTCGTTTCTTCTTTTGCCAAATAATTTTTCCATAAACAAACTCAATGCTCACATTTTTCGTTATCAAGCACCTAAAGCGTCGTAAACCATTTCTCAATTTCTTATACTGTCACTCGGTTTCTTACTTTTATAGGCACGCCCTTAATTAATTGATTATCATCATGATCTTTTAATTAATTTAAGTGCATGAATATATTTTTTGCTTCTCATATTTGTGTTTTTTCATCTTTTGACTGACATTTTACCGAGCACACAATAATCTTTTGGAAATTTCATAAGCTGAAGGGAGATCATTTTATACTTTATAATTACGCATTTTCGTCATCAATAAATTTTAAACAAAATAAAAACAGTATGACACAATAACAAGATCAATATTGTCCTCATTATAGTTTATATTCGAATTTAAATACTAAATTAACTCTATATTCTTTCCAAGGGAGAGGTACATCAGTGATTTCCTTCGAATCTTTATGAAATACTCGATCCTTGAGGGGAGAGAAGCTACATGACTGAATCATTGAGGGAAACCATTAGACAGTAATAATTCTGCCAATATTGTTGTAGACAACTAAGAAAGATCGACAATCTCATCAACAGGTAATCCAGTACTGCTAAAAGTAAAATGGGAGCTTGCACCAGTAAGAAGAAATCCACTTAGTTTCTATTGAAAATTACTCAGCTAAGCAAATTTTTGTATATACAAGTGTAAGAAGCGCGGGAGACATGACTAAATCTTGCACGCCACAGCTAAAAGATAAAACAAAAGTTGTATGAACAATGACGTATATAATGAAAAGGGCAAAAAGAAGAATTAGGGCTGTTGCTGCCATTCTTGAATTGCAGAGCGGAGAGAGAGATTTGGAATAAGGTTGCAGTGTGCAAGCTCAAGGTTTGTCATGGGTGAGGATTTATGGCCACCATCTATCCATCCTTTTATCGCCTCAGCTTCATACGTAAAACCATCCGCTGCGATGTGAGGATCCTGCATGGTTTCCTGCAATTTTTTCAAGAAACCAATATTAGTATTATAAATGCAATTCCAACAGCCTCTATAGCATCTAGAACTGTTCGAAGAATAATGATTTCCACAGTAACAACTGACCTGAAATATGGGACAAACGAAATATGAAGGAACCCGGCAATTCTCCTCAGATCTTAATCGGAAAGAAGTCGAGGTTCCACATAAAACCTTCATCGGCTCAAGAACCCTCCATATTTCCGAACCAAGGTCGGGCCTGTTCTTACTATTTACACTGCAGCACCTCAATGCTAAATGCGCCAACTGTTTTGCCCGCATATAGGGCCAATCTCCAGCAGAAGCATCCAATATATCACCCCATTTATCTTTCTCCAGTGCAGTTTCCACCTCTATTTCTATATCCAATGCCGGTCTCCCAGTTAAGAGCCGTAATAATATAATCCCGAAAGAATACACGTCTGAACTTGGTGTAAGTTCTCCGGTTTTCAGGAACTCAGGATCCATGTACGTAGAGGTGCCCTTTGAGTCTTTTTTAGAGGAGAGGTGAGATGTGCCAAAGTCACTTAGTTTGGAAGTCAAATTTGCATCTAAGAGGATATTAACGGGCTTGAGATCACCGTGGATGATGCTTTTGGGGTTGTTGGAGTGTAGAAAGATAAGGGTGGAGCATACCTCAATAGATATCCTTATCCTTGTTTGCCAAGATAGAGGGGGAGTGTCGTCCTTGCACACAAGCCGGTCTTCAAGACTGCCATTAGGGAGGTACTCATAAACAAGAGTAGAGGCCTCTAGACAGGTTCCAATAAGGGTAATTAGGTTAGGATGCCTCATTCTACTCAAAATGTCCACCTGAAATCCATGAAACAGATTAAGATTCCGTGCAATCCAAGCCTACTAACTGAATCTTAGTTTTTTAAGAAAATGTATAGAACTTACTACGGTTTTTGGGGGTATTTTTACCTAAAACCATTATGCACGTTTAGCACATAATAAGTTCAGTTTATTCACATCTTATTTAGAAGATAACTCTTTCATATGCTGTTTAAACCTAATGAATTTCGAGGAAAAAACAAACCCCAAAAAGTCGAAGTTTCAGGTGCCAAATCCATATTAGAGGTAAAAACTGTTCAATAATAGCACTTTTGACAACTGACACAAAATGAAGCCGTTGCACAAACAAAATACATAATACATCTATCAGATTTACCTCTAGTTGAAATTCCGAGCAACCTTGCAAGCTATTAGATTGCAGCATTTTAATAGTCACCTCAGTGCTGCGAAGGAATCCTCTGTACACACTCCCATTTTCTCCTCCTATAATTAGAGATTGGTCAAAGCTATGAGTTGCTTCTTCAATCTCCAATAAAGAAAAGTCAGATAAGAATTGAGGAGTCTGCGAGCTAGCTGCTTTTACTGTCGATATCCTAAGCTCTGTGGCTTGTGTGACAGCCTTATCACGTTCCGACTCCAACCTTTCTCGTTCTTCTTTCACTGTTTTCATGAGCTCCACAAAAGAGACAAGTTTCACCTCCAACTCCTTTACCATATCTTTTGAATCATAAATTTGTATCTCTAGTTCCTCTTTTTGGCCCTCAACGGTAGAGAGTTGCGCCCTGACTTCCTCTAGCTTGCTAGTCATACTATTTAGCTCATGAGTTTCTCTTGCCAGAGCTTCCTCCATTTCTTTTCTTATTTTCACCTCACTGGCATATAATTTTTCTGATTGTTTGGCCTGTGAAAAATGGCTTGTACTCCTTTAGTTAAATGAGAAAACTATAAGATGTCCCTTGTTAATATGAGGGGATGTTTCATTTGATTGATGAGAGAGAGAGAGAGAAAGAGTCTTACATTATTTGTAGCCTCGATATAATCTTTTTCGACTTTCCGACGCCTTAGCGATTCTTCATATACTTCTTTTTTAAAATTTTCGGCTTCTGCCATTGATTGTTGCAGACGATGATAGATATCGTCGCAAACACTTTCATCCTTCTGTTAAATTTCATAAACCAATTGGCAACTTTCAATCTCATTCCACTACTTAAAATCAATAAGACTTTAAGGTCCAATAGAATCCAAGAAATTTTAATTGAATCACTCTCTGCATAGATTGATATAGGACTTACAAGCTCATTTGTTGAAGATGGATAAATAATATCCTCTACAGATACATGTACTGACGGCAACGTTGACCCCTTATCAGTTCCCTCCTTCCCCACTGCTGAGATAAAATCTGACAGAACTTGAGGCGTTCCGACCGCCTCGGGGCAGGTTAACGCTGCAACCCTTACTGCATGAGAAGCGGTCCTGACGGATTTTACCCGGGAAAATAAGTCTTCAACTGGTTTAGTGACCTTTCGACGGTCTAGGTTAAGAGATTTACTCCATTCTAAGTGATTTGATTGGAGAGCCTTAGAGACTTCACCCAATAACTGTAATGGAAGAGGACCTATATCAGTTTTGTCCAAAGTACCTTCCCTGCGTTAGAAATATGGTTAAGCTTTAAGTGCCTACAATTGCGAAAAAGATTTTCAAAGACAATCAAAATAAATTCAAAGAACAATGTGGCTAATGACAATTACTCTAAAGTACCTGGTCTGTATAAGAAGCCCTTTGCAGACAAACCATATACTACAGGATGTATCGGCTTGTTGACTCACAAAGACCGCTTTTTTAGACTTCAGCACTGTAATTCTCCTGCAAATGTAACGAGGGAGGGTTATATAAGTGCAACACACGTTTAAAATGAATTTCGATATTGTTGGAAAAGTGAGTCATTGTCATATGCTGGAAGGATAGTTTGAATCCACGAACTCACTCTTTTCAGAAATTCAAGTTAACACAAGAAACTTACATATGAGAAATCGAATACAAGGTTCCACTTACAATTTCTAATAGCAAAAAAGGTTCCAAGAGTTTCATGAATATTAATTTTGTTCCATTCCTATAATGAAAAATCCTTCATTGAGAAAAATGCTCTCCTTTGAATGAAAGAGAATATGATTAACGATTTACATAAAAGATAGTTTTCTATGTTATTTTTGTAGCATTTTTTTAGTTCCTCATTATATGGTGTACTTTATTGGGATTACATGTTATAACTAACGCTCTTGTTAACAAGAAACATATGTGATATATTACATCTCTCCGCTAAGAAAAAATATATGGATACAGGGATTCTACAAAAAGTATGGGTTCTAATACATTTTCAACCCCAAATCTAAAGCAAAAACTGACCCTAGAAGCTGGTTTCAATAATAGGATCTGTAAATAGCAACTGTAAGTCCAACCATAACAACACCTACAAGGCTACAACTGATTTATTATGGTTACGTCATAATACATAGTAGCCAAGGTAGTGACAAAGAAAATAATGGTGATGACATGAATACAGAATATTAATGTTCAGGAGCAATGTCACTTTCATACTTCGAATGATGCTTGTCTACAGCTGCTCCCATGACAAGCCTTTTGATCTTATGTTCGGCCACGAGCTCTACAATCCCTTTCTCAATACTATCCTTTTCAATATCAAGTTTCTCTGCCCGCACCTAAAAGAGTAAAATAATGGTAGGGGTAGTAAAAGAGCAAAAATAAAACAGCAGAAAATCTTTGAGATGCTACAAGCGTGGTCTGACATATGTGTTGCATTATAATCCGAAAGAACCATATGATAAAATTCATAGTTTATTGCCTAAGTAGCAAATGTTCTGAACATTAAGAAAACAGTTTTCATCTTTACCTTTTCATATGATATAATTTTTTTCATTTCTACTTCAAACCAATACAAGAACAAGTTGCTTTATCCTACATCCAATAGTCCGAAGAAAGCTTTGGCAATTAAAAGGAGAAGTAACAGGAAACAATACCCCTACTCGAGTACACACGAGAAGGTATTCATTTATAACTTTTTGCTCATAAGCTTGTACATGCTCTTTCTTCAGTTTGTTTGCCGGAAATCTTCCTCCCACTGCAGGCAGAGCAGAAATAGGATTATCAATTTGCTTGCTCAAGCTATCTTAGAGGATGTTCGCAAGATCATCAAAGTAAATTGGTATTTTCAACATTAAGATGGATTTGATTTATTCCTACATTATTATTAGCAAGGATATTTTATGTTCTTTTAGTCCCACATTGCTTATTCATAGAAGTAGTTTACTATCTCTCTCCTATATATAGAGAGTATGATGTAACCTAAATAATCAATTCAATAATAATATTTTTTTCTACTTGCAGATTTTCTCACGAAGGCCGTTAATAGCAGATTATTATTAGATGTTTTGTCCAAGCTGGGCATGTGCGATATTTATGCTCCAACTTGAGGGGGAGTATTAGCAAAGCTATTTTATGTTCTTTTAGTCCTACATTGGTTATTCATAGAAGTAGTTTAATATCTCTCTCCTATATATAGAGAGTTTGATGCAACCTAAATAATCAATTCAATAATAATATTTTTCTCTCTCTAATCTATTTCTACAATTATATCTTGTAATCCTTTTTACTCGGTATCTCAGTAGGGCTAACGATATAAGATGTATTCAGTTTGATTGGGATTTTAAATTATAATACAAGCTAATGTAATCATATCTAAACCTGGGTTTATTCGAGTTCAGTTTTTCAACCAAATGAACAATACTATAAAAATGAATATTTTTCTTAGGATAAAGTAATATAAAGTTTTCATACTACGAGTCCATGCAATTCCACTTCAAAATTCTAACTGTTCATCACAGTTACATATTCAATTAAATCAGTTGTAAAAATTGTGAAAATATCAATTATGCCTCCCTACTATCCTTCGTGGTAGAGCAGGCTGCAGTTTAATGAGGGCTACACTACCCGATGACCCCTGAAAGAACCGGAGGGAGCTAGCTCTTATATACATTACAACAAGCTACTGGCAAAACTATAGGGCCCGTAGTTCCTTAGCTTGCTAGGCAGGTTAGGCCCTCTCTTTCTGCCTCATGCTTTCGCAGCTATACTTCGCTCACTGTTGCATAAGCTTTGCTCACCTGCAGCGGAATGTACAAGATAGATCTTGAGTCACGTACATAAACCTACCGGCAGGGCTTGCCTAAAGGCTCAACATAGCCTACTGAGTGGCATTACCACTACATACAAATAAACTTACCCTTTTTGGTGATGCGCGAAAGCCAGTAGATGCTATAGGCCTTGTAGTTTCTAATATGCTATTGGTTTAACGAAGCAGCTCAATAAGAGAGGCGAAGCGTGAGAGTGCCAACACAAGAGAGACAACAGTACCCCATGTCAAAGACAGCCAGCTACTGTGTCAATGAATCTCGTTAACAGTTCACGTCATAGAGTCAGAAGCAGGTGCTGGTGCCTATATGCTACCCCATGTCAAATAGAAACATGGATAGCTTCCTTGGGACTATTACTTCTGCTGATTGCAGGATTGAGCATTATCAAAGTGCAGTCCTGTGTCATGATCAGAGCTAGACAGTATTTGATGTGAAGAAGAGGTTGTGCTTCTCTTTTTGAGTTGATATGCTTCTGAAAAATTCCTACTTACAACTTTTAGAAAAGAGTGCGCAAGTCATATTAAGATGTGAAGCTACAACGTACCCCTCGAACCAGTTACTAATCATTGCCTTAATAAGCCATTGCCTTGCTAACTAGCTAACCAGAAGCAAGCCCATTCTCAGGCAGATTCCTCCTATTTCTATTCAACCAACAGCAGATTCTTACTCATTATTGTCAGCATATCTCTTGTTAAATTGTAGGTTTAAAAAAATAAAATAAAAATGGGATAAGAATCTAGAGTTATCTTATAACCAATTGGGGGTTTCAAAGATGTTACACTATCACTCTCCTCCACACAAGATTTACCAAATCACTAATCAACATTATTAACTCTACACTAAACAACAAGAAAAATTATGAACTTACGAAAAGGGATGACCATCTTATTGAGTTCATGAATATGAATTATACAAATCTTCTTCCCTCTGAAATTCTCCAAAGCCCAAATCAACACCGATTTACTCTCTTTCACATCTTTCCCTACTGCCACGTGTACAGTATCATCACCGTTCATCACTGTGATCTGTTCTAATAGAGCAGGAGAAGGAGTAGAGTTCATCATCACTACTACATACAAGAGAGTGAAACCCTAATTTTCATCTAAAATTCGAAACAGAGAGAGAGAGAGTGTTTGGTTCGTTAGCTCTTCTTCAAAAACTAACCGTCATTCTATGTGGCATGTCCACGTCAGATAGAATGATCGAGTAAAACGTCGGGCAAATGAGATAATTCGGGTTGGTAGGAAACCATATGGACCCGATCCACGACCCAACAGGATCTTACTCAGGGATGTAAAACATGGCATTGCGTAGAGAGAAATGTTTGTTGGAAGGTGCCAGGGGAATGTCCTGTGTGCGGCCAAAGATACCCACATTTTTTTTATATTGATGTACTAAACAATGCCGAGGTGTTTTTTTTTCTTTATTATTTAAAATTGTTATTTTACTGTAAACGCTACGTGTCCGTTGTACATTGTTCGAGGGCATACTCTTGTTTTTCCTCTTAAAAAAATTATTTAAAAGATGCATTACACTGTTATGATTGTTTTTTCTATGATAGATTCTATATAATACGACGTTAAAAGGTTCCGGTTGATAGTGAACGACGTTACATACCTGCACAGCCTAGAGAAACAACTGGGGATGAAACTCAGGGTTACCGATCCCTATATAAAACTGGCTTGCCTTTAAAATAAAATAAAAACTCGGGATCAAAAGAAAGGGAACAGAGCCGGCCCTGGCTATAGGCGGCCGCCTAGTGCTGCTATAAGTAAGATGGGAGCTTGCACCAGTAATTAAAAAAACAACCAGTTTCTATTAATATTTGTTCAGGTATACAAATTTGTATATATACAAGTGTGTAAGAAGAGATACAGAACTAAATGTTGCAGACCACAGCTAAAAAGATAAAAAGGAAGTGGTACGTATGAATAATAACCTATGAAACCAAATAAGAAAAATGAAAATTAGGGCTGTTGCTGCCATTCTTGAATCGCAGAGCGGAGAGAAAGGTTAGGAGTAAGGTTACAATGTGAAAGCTCAAGGTTTGTCATGGGTGAGGTTTTATGGTCACCGCCTATCCATCCTTTTATAGCTTCTGCTTCATATGTAAACCCATCTGCTGCGATATGAGGATCTTGCATGATTTCCTGCAAGTTTTCAAAAACCAATATGTAGTTTGAATGCAATTCCCCAACCTTTTATAACTCTATAAGCATAAATAACTGCTCTAAATATAGAACGGACCTGACGTATGGGACAAACAAAGTACGAAGGAACCCGGCAACTTTCTTCAGATCTCACTCGGAAAGATGTTGAGGTTCCACATAAAACCTTCATTGGCTCAAGAACCCTCCATACTTCCGACCCAAGGTCGGGCCTGTTCTCACTATTCAACGTACAGCACCTCATTGCTAAATGAGCCAACTGTTTTGCCCGAACAAAGGGCCAATCTCCAGCAGAAGAATCTAATATATCACCCAATTTCCCTTCCTCCAGTGCAGTTTCTACCTCCTTTTCTATATCCAATGCTGGTCTCCCAGTTAAAAACTGTAACAATATAATCCCAAAAGAATACACGTCTGAACTTGGTGTAAGTTCTCCGGTTTTGAGGAACTCGGGATCTGTGTACGCGGAGGTGCCATTTACTAGGTCTTTAAATGTGCCAAAGTCACTTAGTTTGGTACTAAAATTGGCATCAATGAGGATATTAGCGGGCTTGAGATCACCATGGATGATGCCCTTGGGCTTGCTGGAATGTAGAAAGATAAGAGCAGAGCAGATCTCAACAGACATCCTAATCCTTGTTTGCCACGGTAGGGGAGGAGTGTTGTCCTTGCACACAAATCGGTCTTCAAGACTACCTTTAGGAAGGTACTCAAAAACTAGAGCATAGGCTCCTAGACATACTCCAATAAGGGTAATTAGGTTGGGATGCCTCATTCTTCTCAAAATGTCCACCTGAAAGACATTAACCTTACTAATATTCTGTGTAATCCAAGCCAACAAAACAAATTTATGAACATTTTAGAAAATGTATAGAACTTACTACAGCTCTTGGAGTACCTAAAATGATCATACACGTTTAATATCACAATTAGTCCATTTTTCAAGTCGTATTTAGAAGAAAATAAAAATTCTTTCATATGCTGCTTTATACTTGCTGAATTATATCAAAAAAGTTAACACAAACTTCTAGGTGCCAAGTCAAAATTAAATGTCAAATTTGATACGAGATGAAGCCATTGAACAAAAAAATAGATATCACTTGCACAACATTTACCTCCATTTGGAATTCCGAGCAACGTTGAAAGCTATTAGATTGCACCATTTTAATAGCTACTTCGGTGCTGTGAAGGAGTCCTCTATACACACTCCCATTTTCTCCTCCAATAATTAGAGATTTGTCGAATCCATGAGTTGCTTCTTCAATTTCCAAGAAAGAAAAGTCAGAAAAGAATTGTGTCTGCGAGCGAACTGATTTTACTCTCATCGTCCTAAGCTCTGTGGCTTGTGTGACAGCATTATCACGCTCTAATTCCAGCATTTCTCGTTCTTCCTTCAATGTTTTCACGAGCTCCACGGACGAGACAAGATTCTCCTCCAACTTCTTTATCATCTCTTCAGAATTATAAATTTGGATCTCTAGGCCCTCTTTTTGGAGCTCAGTGTAAGAGAGTTTTGCCCTGACTTCCTCAAGCTCGCTAGCCATCCTATTTAGCTCATGAGTTTTTCTTGCCAGAATTTCCTCCATTTCTTTCCTTTGTTTCACCTCGTGGGAATATAACTTTTCTGATTGTTTGGCCTGCGAAAAATGGCATGTGTTTCTTTAGTTGAATAAGAAATTCTTTAGTTGAATAAGAAAATTATAAGATGTCCCTAGTTAATATGAGGGGATGTTTCATTTGATTGATGAGAGAGAGAGAGATTTACTTTACTTATCGTCTCGATATAATCTTTTTCAACTTTCCGACGCCTGAGCGATTCTTCATATGCTTCTCTCTTTAAATTTTCAGCTTCTGCCATTGCTTGTTGCAGAAGATGATAGATTTCGTTGTTATCACTCCCTTCCTCCTGCTAAATTTCATAAACCACTTTGGCAACTTCAATCACGTTGCACGACTTAAAACTGATAAGACTAAATCGAGATTGATTCAAGTCCAATAGAACACAAGAATTTTAATTGTAAACTCTTTGCATAGATTAACTTACAGGCTCATTTAGTGAATATGGATAAAGACTATCCTCTTCAGATACATGCGTTGACTGCAATGATGACCCATTATCGGTCCACTCACTACTCACCACTGAGATAGAATCTGAAAAAAATTGTGACGCTTCGACCACCTCGGGGGAGGTGAATGCTGCAACTCTTTTCGCATGAGAAGCAATCCTGGCGGATTTTACCCGGTAAAATAAGTTTTCAACTGGGCTAGTGAGCCTTGGACGGTCTAGGTTAAGAGATTTACTCTGGTTTAAGTGATTTGATTGGAGAGTCCTCGTGGCTTGACCCAATAATTGTAATGGAAGGGGATCTATATCAGTTCCATCCAAGGTAGCTTCTCTGCATTAAAGATATGGTTAAGCTTTAGGTGTCTACAATAGCTAAGAAGTTTTTCAAAATAAATTAAAATGATGCTGGAGAACTAGATTTCAATTGTGACGCTGTTAACCCTCACATGTGTTTTTCTTATATAAGTTACAAAGAAGAACCTCGTAGCTAATGACGATACTATTCAAAGTACCTAGTGCCGATAAGAAGCCCCTTGCAAACAAACCATATAGTGCAGGATGTATGGGCTTGTTGACTCACAAAGAACGCTTTCTTGGACTTCACCACTGTCTTTTTCCTGCAAATTTAAGGATATTTTAAAATCCATAAACTCACCCACTTCAGAAATTCAAGGAAGTTAAAGCAAAAGTTTATCCATGAGAAATCAAATAAAAGGTCCTACTCAAAATTTCAAATAGCAAATAAGGTTCCTAAAGTTTCATGAATATCATTTTTCTTCAATTCTGCTAGAGAATAATCCTTCTTTTACAGAACTGCTTTCCATTTCAATGAAAGGCAATATGATTGACGATTTACGTACAAGATAATTTCCCATAAAAAAGACCCAATAGGAACAAGAAACGATATCAATGGAACCTATAACATTTTTTATTTAGTCATTTCCCTCTTATACCTTATACCAGGATTATATATTACCAGTTACAATTTTGTTTACGACAAATATATTTGATAGGTCGGGGTTGTCACACTCACGACCTAGGCGCACGGTTTAATGACCGGTTTCTATTTCCTTTCCTGTTTTAGTTTATTTTATGTTATTATATTTTGTCCAAGAGAATCCTCTAAAAGAGGATTACTCTAGTAGTTTCCTTATTGTTGGGGAGTGTAGAGAGAAAGGTTGAGATCTCCTATATATGGGAGATCCTAGCGTAGGAGAAAGGGGTGCTGAGTTTTAAGAGGAATGGTAGAACCCCTAGGAGAACTAGAGAGAATTAGAGAGCTTGTAGTAGTATTTTTGATGAAATAAAAGAGATCATTTATTCGTTAATTAGCTTCCGCAATCTTAGTGTTTAACAAATTGGTATCGGACGATTTTGGCAGAGATTTTTTTTTTACGAAGATGGGTAAGAAAACACCGAAGAAGGTTAGACAACCAACTCAAGGCGAACGTTTGAAGATGGCTGAAGAATCTAATGCGCTACTAGTAGAATCCAACAAAGAGCTTACAACCTCGAACAAATTGATGTCAAAGCAAATCGAGGCGAAGATGATCCCGGTGATGTTCATGTCAATGAAATTTTTTATGTCCGAGATGGACAATAGTGAGCGAGGGATGGAGAACGGCGATTCCGGTAACGCCGGAGTAGGGCGGGAAAGAGATGTTCCAATAGGGGATTTTATGCGAGACGGTCGCAATGCGGGAATTACCCATTAATCCCAACACCATTATCGATCGTTGGAAGAGGAAAAAAGAAGACGATGCAAGCCGTTCCTAGGGGGAGAATTTAGTGACGGCGGACGACGGTGATGAAACCCTAATTTCAAACTCGTTTAAAGGGTTAGAAGTCAACGTAGGGAGCGAGGATAAATTTGGGGATTCAAGGGACGAAGAGGGTTCCTCGATGAGCAACGGAGAGGGGTATTAAACATGGGAATCATCAGGAACGTCGTCAAGGCTGGTAGAGACGACTCACGTGCAATGCGCAGGATGAGCCATAGGGATTATTTGAGGGCATGCCAAGAGGTACAACTCACATGTTAAACACGTTCGCAGCACGCACTAGGTTCCAAGTCCAGGTCATCAACCCCGTAGGGGACGGCCCAAACCCAACTCAACTGGTGAGCCGGGCTGATGTAGCCCAAAATACAACTCGTCTTCCCCAATTGTTTTCAGACCTGCAACAATCAGAGAAAGAGAACGACAGAGAGAGGGGGACTACGAGCAATTCACCACCCATAGTGGCAACGACAGCAACCAAAATTCAAGTCGCCACTCCGATTCCTCTAAATGCATCGACGATGAGAAGTACAGTACCAACCACGACAACAGCGCTGCCGACAACGCCAACGACACCGATAATACCAACTTCAGCTCCATTAATGGGGATGAACCAGCAACCTGGCAGAGTGTATAACCCAATTGGGGAGACCTATACCCAAGCATCTTGCAACTCCCATTGCAACACAAAGACCTACAGTTCCATGCCAAGACCAAAATAGGATATCACATACCTTTGGGCCCACTTCTGGTGGCCCTAGTCAACAGTTCTCCGGGCCGCAATTGCTGATTATTCAGACGGCACAGTAAAAGGGTTATGTTTCGCATAGGGATTCGAGAATTGGATTTGGTGGTGTTGACAAAAATGGTAACAGGATTGTGGGGATCAATAGCGAAGATTGGCGAACTAACGGACAATCCCCAGGAGGGCAAGTGTCGGCAGGGGCACGCCCTTATGTGCCCCTCGGCCACAGAGGTCCCCTACGCCTCCTCATGGACCACAATATTCAGGACAGGGCGGTCAGCAGTTGTAGGGGTGTGATTTCGTAGAGGGGAGATCACACTCTTACACCTTGAGGGTTATCTTTGACTAAAGGTTTTAACAAATATATATGACAAAAATAAGAAGGATTATTGTGCTAACATACTTACGTGGAGTCCATGAATTGGTATTCTCCACGACCTCTAGCGAGGATTTGAATAGAAGATTGTATATATAGATTTAGGTTACAGTTTGAATCAAGTGAGGTCTATGGATACTTGAAAGTTGGTGATATTGGAGGGGGTTTGGGCAGAGTTTTCCTCACACCTTCATGGTGTTTCCTCTTTCCTATTTATAAGAGATAGGAAATGGTGAGTCACCGTGCGAGCTCAGATTACATGTATATCCTTTGGTGTAGTTGTCCCGTACGTGAAGTCAGTTCTGACACCGCAACTGTCTGGCGGCATATTTTCACAGTTCTGTCTAGTGAGCTGGCTGTCAGGTATGTCTGCCTTCGACCATGTACTAATATGGTCGAAGCCTTTCTAGGTCTGATGTTGGATTCTGATGCTGACCGACTGCTTTTGGCTTCGACTATAGTAGTAAGCTTCGAAGCGGCCTTCGAGTGTTCGGTTAGTCTCGGAAGGCTTCATGTAATTCATACGCCTTTGATTGTTTTGTTGGTTCATTGGGCTTCGAGTCTCTAATAGGCTTCGATGTAGTCTTCGAGTATTCGACTTGTCTTGGAAGGCTGCAAGTAGGCTACTACATTCGCCCCCTCTCAGATTGTGCCTCAGAAATTATTGTAGACGGCGCGTGCTGGGAAAACTGTTAGGTGTGAGAAGTTGTAAAGTTGACTGGTGTGAATGTGGGTAGTTCCAAGAGCATTAATGATGATGATACTGATTAATGGGGTTATTAATGCTCTCTTAAACATGGTATAAATATGGTTAGAGGAACCATGCAATGTTAAACCTTTCCATCTTCTTTGTTATAGTTGTGATTTTTTTGCTACCATGAAGACTCGTTATCAACAGAAAATGGAGAAGACAGAAGTACGTATGGGGGAGAAATACGAGGAATTGAAGCGGATGTACTTCAGACGGGGCGACATGGGGGCACCTCTACTCGACATGGTGGACTTGCACCGGGAGGTGCTGACTGGGAGAGAGGGAGAAGACAGAAGTACGTGTGGGGGAGAAATACGAGGAATTGAAGCGGATGTACTTCAGATAGGGCGACATGGGGGCACCTCTACCCGACATGGTGAACTTGTACCGGGAGGTGCTGATTGGGAGAGAGGGAGAAGGCTGAAGGGTTCACATTCTGGTGGACCATGTTCTAGAAGCATCTGCGGAGCGTGACGGAGTGCTCCTACAAGCCGCGGTCGCTGGCGGAGAGGCTGGTGACGGATGAGGATGGTAGGAAGAAATGTCCGTGGTATTGGAAGAATTGCCCCGCCGAAGGGTCTTCTGTCATTCTGTCCCGTGTGCAAAGGGTTCTTGATTGAAGTGTGCAAATGTAGGGTAAAGTATATTGCTAGTAGATATTTTAGGTCAAAGATAATATAGGCGCAGTTAGAGTTCGACGTAAGAAAACAGAAACTGATAGTCGACACTTGAAAAGTCTCGAAAAAATGATGAGGGCCGAAGGTTCGGTAGGAGTGACTATAATTGATCGAAGGCCGAATGGGTAAAAAATGTTCGAGGATACGTGAGGTTAATCATAAAAGAGGGCTTGAGGGACGAGGGGATGTAATACTTCGACTGTAAGGGTTTGACAGCAGTAATGACAGAGGGGATACTGTTCATGGGGCAGTGTACCGTTGCAACAGGCAATAATTATGATGTCTTGGTTATGGGGATGAGGTGGAGGGCACGTGACGGTTAGGTGAGTTTGTTGTGGCAGGGTCTGACAGGGTGTCACAGGGTGTCAGAGGCCTGGTGTCGAGGGGGAAGAGTATTCGAAGGTATTTGGTGGAGTACGACCATGGACTATCGTGGTATTTTAGAAGAGATCGAGAAAACTAGGAATGTCCTCAGCCAGGGAAGGTGTGGCATGCACACATTTGTATTAGTAGGCAAGGGTGGACCTATCGTTTTATAGTAGGGGGGCTGCGGGTATATTGGGGGTTCGAGGGCGGAGCCCCCGAAAAAAAAAATTGGGTGGTTAAGGGTATTTAAGTAATTTTATGTATTTTTTTTGGTAGAGTTTTACATAAATCAAATACCCATAACATGTACTAATTCATATCATACTTACAAATAGTCAAAATATCCTACGAGAATATTACAAAAGCATAATTAGTTAACCTTAACATAATTAGAGAAAATATATTGCATCATACTAACCTCACCTAAAAGTTTGTCTCCCATAGTTCATGAAAGTTTCGACTTCCAAAATTTAATACAATCAAACTCGTCAATGATTGAATCTGTACTGAACTTTGTTGCGATTTTTCTCTCAATATAGATCATCATACTATCTTCAAGAAAATCATCATCCATCTTGCTGCGAAGCCTAGTCTTTATAATCTTCATTGATGAGAATATTCTTTCATTTGTAGTTGTCGAAACTGATAGAGTCAATACAAGGCGAATTAGTCGATCTACGAGGGTGATTTTCTGATTTCCTCGTTTGCGCCATTACTTGACAAATTCTTGAACTCGGAATTCTCACTAATATCAATTTGATAGTGTTTCAATTGATAAGGTAGAAGATCCTTTTCGGTTTCTGTGAAATCTTTAGGATAAAACTTGTCCACCAATTCTCAAATATTATCAATATTAAACAAGCGGTAATTATTTTTAGGATTCAAAGCTGCAGTAAGAACCAAAAGTTTCATCGTTTGCTTGTTAAACCTGCTATTTAACTCATGCAATTGCTTATCCACCGCCTCGTAAAATATATTATATCGATAATGATGTTCATTTGTATCATGATTTTGTTGTTGATAACGAAACCGGCCTCGACCAGCAACATATTGGCTTATCATATCTGGAACAATAATATCACGTTTATTGCAAAAAAGTTTCGTCTTCTCCAAGAGAGCATCCCAGCCATCATCTCGTAATTCTTGGATTAAATTTTTTGTTGAATTAACAAAGTCTGTTGCACCCACAATGTCTTGAGTCTTACTTTGCAAACTTTGGCATAATTGATGAGAAATTGACATTATCTCGCGCATAATATGCATAACAAATACAAACTCAAAAGATGTAATTTCTTCATATGATGAACCAGCTTCCCCCCTTCCCCCCTTTGACTGTAATTCGAACCATTGTCCTTGATATCTTTCAAAACCTCACATGTAGAAGTAAACATATTCATAAAACTCAAAATTGATTTAAAATGTGAGCCCCATCGTGTATCTCCAACTCTTTGCAAAGTACCAATCTGATTAAGCCCACTACCAGTTTCCAGCTCGCCACTAGCTATTAAATCTTTTACATTCTTTGCGTGCGCCACATGTAATTCATCTATACGTTTGGAAGACGCACTAGCAATATTTATAGCGGCAATCAATTGTTTGAAAAATTGATATACAAGAAGCACTTCTTTGGATGCAGCAACTAATGTCAATTGAAGGCGGTGAACATAACAATGAGTATAATAGGGCATAAGGACACTCTTTAAGAATTAGTGCTTGCAATCCATTCCATTCACCCGCATATTGTTAGCTCCATCATACCCTTGGCCTCGAATATTGTGGATACTGAGATTGTTTTTATGGAGAAACTTTAATATTTCATTCTTCAAAGTGTTGTAGTATCTGGAACATGAATCAGTCCAACAAAACGCTCTTACAAAAAACTATTTTCATCCACAAATCTCAACACTATACCCATCTGCTCTTTCTTTGACTCATCGCGTGCTTCATCAACCATAATACAAAATTTTCGCTCACCAATTTCCTTGCAAATTTCATTTCGTATTTTACCTGAAAGGATATGTAATAGTTCTTTTTGAATTGATGGTGAAGTATATTTGGCCCTTGCTGGAGTGTTATCTAAGACATTCTTCACTTCTTCGTTGTAAGAACTCAATAAACTTATCATCTCGAGAAAATTTCCACGATTTGAAGAACCAACGCTCTCATCATGCTCTCTAAGTGCGCACGCTTGAAATGTTAACCATCTAATAGAGTTAATTGAGACTTTTAGTCGTAATCGATTTTTCGCAACTTGTTCTGGAGTTACTTGTTGAACGATGTTTTCAATGTGTTGCGTCTTCTTCATTAGATCTCTACAAGCTTGTTCATTTATATGATGCGTAGAATTAACTTGACCAACGTGAGATGTGAATGTCTCAAGAGCATTCTTCCAATTATCGAAGCCCATAATAGTAAAGACATTTGATCCTTGACGGTTAACTTTGCCTTTATTAAAAACAAAGTATGGAAGACAATATGCTTTGTGGCAAGAACCGGAAAACTCTAACCATGACGGATATAACTGGTACCACGACTCTTGAAATCGACGCCCTTGTTCGTTTAACGGATATTCTGGCATCCGATGTTGATATGGTCCTTTCTTACAATGTGCAAGTCGAATTTCATCACGCCGATCTACATGATAATCATATACTTGTTGTCGTTCTGCAAGATCCCATACTAAAGAACCTATATCGAAATCCTTAGATTCAATTCTTGGATGATTCAGAGGTTGTTCTTAATTTTCTGGGATGTCTAGACTTTGTGATGGCAAATAATTTGAAGAAGCTTGTTTCTTGCAGAACGCGTGCATAGTCCAATTATTCTTATCCTTGTTGATGTTCATTTTGCGCAAATCTGTAAATTGCATATACTAAAATAAAGAAGAAATTTGTAGATTTGGATTTGTCTATCCCATTTACAAACAAATTTACTAGTTAGTAACAAGATGGCGTAAAGATAATCCGAGTATGCTAACTATAACTCGCATAGCAAACACCCGTACTATCTCCACAATTCCTCCATCTCATTCGCTAACAAATCTAATTAGTTAGTAACAAGATGGCGTAAAGACAATTCGAGCGTGCTGACGATAACTCGCATAGCAAACACCCGTACTATCTCCACAATTCCTCCATCTCATTCGCTAACAAATCTACTAGTTAGTAACAAGATGGTGTAAAGACAACCCGAGCGCGCTGACGATAACTCGCATAGCAAACACTCGTATTATCTCCACAATTCCTCCATCTCATTCACTAACTATAAAATTATATGCACTTATATATGGTATAAACAATTCAAACAATTCAACAATTCAAACAAACCCCATTAATCAACAATTCAAACCCCATTAATCAACCCCATTTGAATTTAAACCCCATAATTAATCAGCAATTCAAACAAACCCTTTAAAAGATGAGGAAGATGAATGATGAACTTACGATTAATCAGAATTAGAGAGACCCTCCCTGTCACAACCACGGTCAGATTAATCAGAATTATGGTTCTCTGTTTAATCAGAATTAAACAAAATTCTGTCACAACTCACGATTAATCAAAATCAGAGAGACCCTCCCTGTCACAACCCCCGTAACAATTCAAACAAACCCTTTAAAAGATGAGGAAAGTGCCAGAAATCAGAATCAGAGAGACCCTTTAAAACAAGGAGATTTGCCTGAAATTAGAATCAGAGAGACCCTTTAAAAGAATTGGAGCTAGAGTAGAAGATTTGCCTGAGATTTGCTTGAGATTTGCTTGAGATTTGCCTGAAATCAAAAATTAGAATTGGAGCACCAACAATCTCCACAGATTCGCCTCCAATTAAGTTGATAGTGTGAGTGAGAGAGAAGATTTGGGGTTTATTTGAGGACATTTTAGTAAATAACTGGGTTGGGTTTTTTTTTTTTTTTTTAAATGCAATATATAAGCTGTTTTTTGGCAAAAATCAAGGCCCCCCCCCCTTCTAAGCCTATAAATCCGCCCCTGTTAGTAGGGATAGTCTGGTAAAAACAAACGGTACCTAAAAATGTGGAGGGAAGTGGGAGAGGTAGTGGGGGTAGTGGTAATGATAACAGTTGGGGAAACAGAGGCGATTTTGTGGGCTGTATTTAAGAGGGGAGAGAAAGAGAAACCGGCATTACTTCCAATCAAATAGAGAAACGCAAACAGACAAGAAAAAAACACCTTTTTTGCTGCAAAGAGGAAGGAAGGAGGATCCATTGTTGCTGTAAAGATTGGACGGTGTTGCTGCTTGAGTTTGTCGTGGATACATTCAACTACACCAAACAAGTAGGTCCTTTAACTCTTTGTTGTGTATTACTGCTATTTATGTTCTTGGCTCTTGGGTGGGAGAGGGGATGTGGGTTTGCTGCGACGCCGTTAATGGCGTAACTTGGGTGGGGTGTGAGAGACAAGACTGGGAGGTCCCGCGAAGAATAATTGCTGAGTGGTGTGAGTTTAGGGAGTAGAGGAGATAGTAATCGAATATTCGGTTGTTGGATGGCCGATGAGTGGGGGTGGGTTAGGTGATAGTATAATATGAACCCGAAACTTAATACTCGAATATATCGAGCTAATGTCAATCCTCTTCTGCTGTAGGGTATAATGCGTACACGCGGGGCTTCGAGGATGAGTTGATAGATGAGGATGATGACGAAGTGAACGAGCCGAGTATGTCTAGTCGAGGTAAGGCGAGCAGTGACGTTGAAGAGTTGTACATTGCAACAGACGTGCCTCTAGCTGTAGTGGAGCCCGATATTAGTTCATTTAGGAGGAGCCGGCGTAGGGCTCGGATAGTCGAAGAGAGTGACAAAGAAGAGGAAGAGGAGGAAAGGGGTAAGGAGGCTGGAGTCGAGCATTCGGGGGATGGAAGGGACGAAGGGTAAGGGGAAGAGGAAGAGAGTGAGAGTAGTGAAGAGACGGAGGAGGAGACATATATGGGATAGGTCTCGCCTCAGGAAAAGGCGAGGTTGGAGCGGTTTATGGCGAAACATGAACTGGAGGGGAAAGGGATTATTCTGGTGCCGTTAGGGGCGAAGTATTCATTTATGGATATGTCCAATGAGGGGATCATGGCATTCAGGGGGCAGATTCGACTAGGGATGAGGCTACCCCTTCGGAGGCTTGTAAAGGAGGTGCTAAATTTCTGAGACGTAGCTTCATGCCAGATGAATGACAACTTTTATGAGATGATGAGGGTGATCGAAGGTATGAATGATGAGTTGACACGCGAAAGGAGGCCTTTAATCGAGTGGTTCGACGTAGTGTTGTTCTACTCGAAGAAGGGGAATAAGAAGGTAGGGACGTATCACATCCAGTGTCACTCGAAGAAGCCATGGTTATTCGACTTGTGTTCGACTAGGTGCGGGCGGGATAAGGACTTGGTTGTAGTGAAAGGAAATTATGAGTATGCCCATGGCGAGGTAGATTTTGCGCTGAGCAATAGGTTGTTCAACCCAAGTAAGTTTATGGTCGAGTATTGTTGTTGTATTGGTTGAAATAGTACTTTTGACTTTCAATTTGTTATTTGCAGAGCCCGTAAATAAAGGACTGAAAAACCCTCGGTTCTATATCGACGACCTTATCAACGAGAGTGAGGACCAGGCGAATAAGGTGTTCCGGAAGCTGAACATTGTAAGAAAAAGACAAAAAAAGATGGATACATTGTTTAAAGACGTGTCAACTGCAGCTGGTTCGTCGAAGAGGAGAAAAGAGGTAGGCCCCTCTGAAGAAGTGATATGGACTATAATAATCTGACACGGAAGTCGAGCTTCGTACCGAGGACCCGTCGAGGAGTTCCTCTATCGACCCGTTTGACTGTACCCGAAGTGGTTCTGGAAGCAGTGCAACAGACCCAAAAGGGGAAGGGAAAAGCCACTGCCGAAGGCTCGACTGCTCATTTGACGAGGACAACGACCCGAAAGAGAAGTCATGATTAGATGGCCGAAGGGGCTAACTCGAACGAAGCCAGGCAACTAGCGGCCGAACAGGAGGAGGCTGTTCGAGCGTCGGCAGAGGTGGTTTGGCGCCAAGTAAGTTGTTTTTGGTCGTTAGAAATGGTAAACAATTGAACATTATGTTGATAACTGCTTAATGGTCGAGGTGTTTGTCATCCGTGCATATGCAGGCCTGGATGATCTTATTTACAAGAGTTCAAAAAATGTCCAGTGAGAAGTTGAAGGAGTTGATTGACGGGGAGGGCACTCACGAAGGGGACCATTTTGTCTTTGCAAACCCGAATCGCAGAGCTAGAGCGAGAACAACTGCAAATTCGTTCTGATGCAGCAAGGGAGAACCTGGCAGTGGTCGAACGATGTGACAGTGCTGGAGGAGCAACTGCAAGACAACCATGCGCGCTTTCAAGCAATATTCGATCAAGAGTGCGGGCGACTTCAGCATTGAAGAAATTTGTTGATAGGTTGGGGTATAATCCAGAAACCTTCAAACTTTATCCCCCGAAGGAGGATCCTGCCTTTGAGGACGTTGCAAACGTGGACAGAGTCGAACCCTGCAGTCGAGGTGACTGGTGTTGAAAATATGGAAGCCGAAGCCGCGGCTGTAGGGGAGAATCCTGGAACTGGTGAAATGGCTGTGCCTGTAGAGAACCTAGGTAATCTTGTTTGAGTTGTTTGTCTGAGAGAGGAAAAACTTGTCTTGATTTATTTGTAAGAAACTTTTTGGTTTGTGAAGTATGTTGAAACATTGCTTGATATTTTGATTTGAACAAGTTGACGTGTACTGGTATTCTGTACGATCGACTGAACTTGCTGGTCGAAATGTTGAATTTATACTTGGTGTATGTTGGTAATGTGGAAAACTGTAGGTTGGGTTCTGAGTAAAGCAAGATGTGGTCACCCTCGAGTATCAGTCGGGTCGAAGGGTTGACCGGATACTTAGGTTTGCCCAAACCAAGAAGTTCGCAGAGCTTCGAGGTCGCCCCCGAGTATTTCTATCCGCGAGTTTGATCCTGAACAAAGCGAGATGTGGTCGGCCCCAATGCATCCTCGAGTGTCCAGTCTTTCGACTATTCATGCCACTCGGGTTTGTTCGAATTGGAACTTTGAAAAACTTCAAGGTCGCCCCCAAGTATCAATCGGGTTAAAGGGTTGTCTGGATACTTAGGTTTGCCCAAATCAAGAAGTTTGCAGAGCTTCGAGGTCGCCCCCAGGTATCTCTATGCGCGGGCTTGATCCTGAACGAAGCGAGATGTGGTCGGCCCCAATGCATCCCCGAGTGTCTAGTCTTTTGACTATTCATGCTGCTCGGGTTTGCTCGAATTGGAACTTTAAAAAACTTTGAGGTCGCCCCCAAGTATCAGCCGGGTCGAAGTCGGGTCGAAGGGTTGACTGGATACTTAGGTTTGCCCAAAATCAAGAAGTTCGTAGGAGATATGAGATGATGCAAAAAATATGTTTATTGATTATACTGTGGTTACATCAGTTGTGAGAGATGGTGGCCGCGGTCTGTTGTATGAAACTAACTGCAACGTGTTCCAAGGATTAGGTAAGGGTTCCTCGGCTTTAGTCATAAGGTAATATGATCATTTGTCTGTTTTATTGTACACGACATAAGGTCATTCCCAAGATTCGGCTAACTTGCCGGCATTGCGAGGTTTCGAGGAGGGGGTGACTCGCTGAAGTACCAAATCACCTATATCGAAACTCCATGGTCGAACCCTTTTATTGTATGATTTCTAGAGAGAGATCTGGTAACGCCCGAGGTTAACTAAGGCTCGGTCTCTGGTTTCGTCAAACCATAACATATTGCATCCGAGTTCAAACTCATTGTCTTCATCTGGAAGATCGGGGTCGCGAGTTGGAACCTCGAACTAAGTTGGCAATACCGCTTCGGTACTGTAGGCTAAGAGGAAAGGAGTACAGCCCGTCGCTTTTCGCGGTGTGGTGTAGTAAGCCCAGAGTACATGTTGTAATTCTTGAACCCAACACCCCTTCTTCTCGTCAACGCATTTTTTAAGACCATCAACTCTAGTTTTATTGATTGCTTCGACCTGACCATTCCCATGCGGGTAATAGGGTGTGGATGGGGAGAGGATAATGTTGTATTTTTTGAGGAAAGTTTGAACCTTGTTCCCTACGAACTGTGGACCGTTGTCGCATCGAATCATATGTGGGCAGCCAAAGTGTGTGATTATATTCTCCCAGCGGAACTTGGTGACCTTTTTTTCCCTTGTTCAACATAAAGGCACGGCCTCGACCCATTTAGTGAAATAATTTGTGGCGACTAAGATATGTTCTCTGCTGCCCGAAGCCTTGGGGAAAGGGCCCATCAGATCAATGGCCCATCTCTTAAATGGCCAAGTGACTTGGCTGTAGTGGAGTTCCTGTGAGGGGTTCCGAATGTCATAGGCGTGACGTTGGTATTTATCACAGTGCTTCACATACTCTCCGACTTGTTTCTTCATATTCGGCCAGAACAGACCCTGTGTGATTGCTCGAAGAGCCATGGATCGACTGGTAGTGTGGGACCCATAATTGCCTTCGTGGAGCTCAATAAGGATGGTTGCTGCTTCTTGTTGTGATATTAAACGGAGGTGTATGCCATTTGGTGATTTGCGGTGTAGACCGCCTTTGAGGATAGTGTACCGTCGACAGTTTTTCAGTAACGATCGTTTTGCTTTTGGGTCCTCTGGTACAGTGGAACTATTAAAGTATGCAAGAAAAGGTGTGCGCCAGTCTTTGGGATCGAGACTCTCGCCCCCAGTATTGATGGTATTGATTTCCATCTAGTCAATACTTGGGCGTTCGAGTACTTCGATATGGAGGGTTCGAGATTCGGATTGGCCTAACATGGCTGCGATGTAAGCGAGGGCGTCGGCATATCTGTTTTTGCCTCGAGGGTAATGTGTAATCGATGATTTTTCAGGGAAACGATCCATGCGCTGGTGGATGAGTGTTGCATACTCAGCCATGCGACTGTTCACCTGGTTTTCGCCGGTATACTGTCGCTGGATGAGCTGTGAATCGATAAATACGACTAGTTTGGGGACATCAAGTTTGAGGGTGAGATCGAGGCCGTGTAGTAAAGCTTAGTATTCGCCCTCATTGTTAGTACATTCAAAGTTTAACTTGATGGCTTTTTCGATTCGGTCGTTTGAAGGTGTGACCAGGACGATACCTATCGATCCATTTGTAAAGAGGTGCCATCCCATGTTAGGATTCCAGGGGTCATTTTGTTTGGGCCGATCTTCGGGTAAGTCGTCTTCGTGTTCTTCCCACTAGATGTTTTCGATCGGGAAGTCAGCGACGAAATCGGCGACGGCCTGGCATTTTTGGGATACCTGTTTCTCGAAAGTTATATATTGTGTTCACCGAGGTAGATGGACCATTGTTGGATCCGTCGAGATTTATCCTTCTTACTGAGGATTTCTCGAAGAGGGTAGCTGGTGATGACACGTATGTGGTGTGCTTGGAAGTACGGTTTGAGCTTTCGAGAGGTGCAGACGAGTGTAAGGAGCAGTCGTTCGAGTTTGGTATATCGTGTTTGGGGCAGTATCAGATGAAGTAGACATGTTTCTCGATACCTGCTTTTATGCGGATAAGGACCGAGCTGATAAAAGTGTCGGTGACCGCGTGATATAAGGAAAGCATTTCGCTTTCGACCGGGGTACTCATGACAGGTGGTTGACCAAGGTAAGTTTTGAGTTCGAGAAAAGCTTGCTCGCATTCGGGTGTCCAATTAACTTCGGGGTTTCCCTTTTTGGCTTTATGAACGCCTTGGTCGCGCAGGAGGGAGAATAACCAAGCGCAGCGGTCAGAGGATTTTGAAATAAAGCGGTTAAGGGCTGCTATTTGCCTGCTACCTTTGGGACATCTTTCTCGGTTTGAGGAGAAGGCATTTGGGTAGGGTTGATCTCGATGCCTCGTTTGCTAATGAGGTGACCCAAGAACTTTCCAGAGGAAACACCGAATTGGCATTTGTCTGGGTTTAATTACATGTTGTACGATTGAAGGACTGAGAAAATTTTGGTCAGGTATTGTATATGGGTATGTTTATGGAGACTTTTGCGCAACATGTCATCGATGTAAACTTCGACTGACTTGCCAAGTAAAGGTTTAAACATTGTGGTAAAAAGGCACTGGTAAGTGGCACCGGCGTTTTTGAGTCCGAAGGGCATCACATTGAAACAATAAAGCCCTTGCTCTATGATAAACAAAGTTTTAAGTTGATCATCAGGGAGAAGGGGTACCTGGTTGTAACCCGAAGCCGCGTCCATCATAAATAGGCGTTCATGGCCGGCGGTAGCATCCAGAAGCAATGAAATGACCGGGAGAGGGAAGCTGTCCTTCGGCGTGTGTTTGTTGAGATCGGTAAAGTCGACGCAGATTCGGATCTTGCCATTCTTCGAGATCCAATCGGCGTACTTGACTTCGCATATAAACCCAGCAGCTAGGAGTTTTTCGACCTCGAGGTTCACTGTTTCTCGAATCCTCGGGGCCAAAGTACGTTTCTTCTGTTTTACAGCCGTAGACTTGGGGATGGGGTCAAGGTGGTGGCAGACAAGGGTGGGGTCGACGCAGGGCATTTCATGAAATGTACAAGCGAAGACATCTTTGTTGGCTTGAAGAAAAGTTGTGAGTTTGAGGCTGTCGTCGGCGTCCAAGAAGCTGCCAATAAATGTACCTCGACCAGGACAGTCGAGTTCGACGTAAATGGTAGGTTTAACAGGTGTAGTGGAAGAGGTTGAGGTGTTGGGGAGAAAAAGGTGCAGTGATTGCTATGGCTTTACCAGTTTCCTGGTAAGGTCTATTTCGGGATGCTCGCATGAGCAAGCTAAGTGTTGTGAGCCTTTCATGTTCTACGTACCGCATGGAGTAGTGAAACGCAATGTTTGGTGGTAGGTAGAAGGTATGGCTTTCATAGTATGAAACCAATCACGTCCTAGAATGCCAAGGTATTCGGATTTCTTGTCAATGACAAGGAAACTGGTTTGAAGAGTAATAGGGCCAGTGGTGACATGGAGGCTAAGACGGCCGATGGCAACCTTTGTGGAGCCGTTAAAACCTTTCAGTTCGACGTTGGCGGGTGTAATAAAATCGGTCTTTTGCATAGCGCGAACTGTCTCAAGGAAGAGTACGTCGGCTGCACTGCCCGTATCGATGAGCATCGTATGGAGAACGAGATGCTCGACTTTAATCATGATGACTAAAGGGTCTGAATGGGGAAAACGAGCATGTAAGGTGTCACAATCGATGAAGGATATACCTTCGGGTCGAGGGCGGTGGCTAGATTTGGGTAGGAGGACTGGTAGTTTTCGCTGATAGGTAAGCTTACAACACTTTTCGACCCGCTTCCGCTTGCTTCGGACCCCTGTCGATGCTATTAACTTCGATCAGGTGGAGTTGGAAGATGTGTACCTTGGCTGAGCCAGTATTCAGAGCTGGTTGGGGCTTGAGGTATGACCCGTCGAGGTAGCCAGGAAGGTCGACAACATATTGGTGCAATCGGCAGCTTGAGAATTATTTCAAGTGAACGTTGTAAAGCGTAACACTTGTTTGTAGGGTGACAATTGCATTTGTGCTTATGGCAGTAAGGCTTGTCCTTTCTGACCTCGATGGGGAAGGGAGTGCGCCAGATAGGATCAGCCTGGATGAGTGTAAAAAGGATACTGATGGGAGCAGTGAGTTTGGGTAGAACGGGTATGGGACATTTTTTGCGGGGTTCAGAAGATTGAGCATCGAAGTGGGGGCGTTTGCGGTTGTCGGTCTCATGAGAAATGAGAGCGACCATGGGTGTATTTGAGGGTCGAGGTTTGTTGTGGTTGGTGGTCGAGGCTTGTCCCTTGCGATTAGATTCGCGGAGACGTTCGAGGTCGATGTATCCATTGACTTTGGATAGCATTTCATCAAGGGTTCGTGGCTTTTGGAGTATGATATACTCTTTAACACGGCTGTGGTCAGGTAGGGCGTTAGAGTAGGCGAGGACAGCATTCGCGCAATCGAAATTTTTGACCTTGCGCGATTCATCGAGGGAACGCTTGGTGAAGTTTTTAAGCATTTCTGTGTGTGATTTGCGAAAGTTGAAAAGGGCATCTACTCGAACTTCACGGTCTTTATTAAAGGTGAAATAAGAGATGAACAGGTTCAATAGTTGCTCGAAGCTTCGAATAGAGCCATTAGGGAGGTTGTGGTACCACTTGAGAGGGCTGTCGGTGAGACTGGTGGGAAACATGCGACACAAGATGTGATTGGCTGTAGAGTGCAAGCTTAAAACATTCTGGAACTCGAGGACATGAGATTGTGGGTCGGTGTTACGATATTTGCGGATTTTAGGGGTATGGAAGTTTGGAGACAACTCAACAGCGAGGAGCTTTTGGTAAATGGGGTTTATTTAATCGACTCCACGAGTTCGGGGTAGGACTCGCGCTATGGGAATGGCGGCATTAATTTTTTAGTCGAGTTCTTGCTGTGTGAGGTAGGCTGGTCGAGGGGGAGAACGCTGAGGTCGCGGGTGGTAAGGCCGCGGGTTAGGGGTGTGCTCAACACTGCGTTCTCTGAGGCGCTCCCAAGCAGAGCGCCGTGTAGGATGTCAAGAGGTTCGAAGGGTAGAATCGGACGAATCCTCCATAATAGGGACACCAAGATGGATCAAGCCGCTGAGTATGGTAGTGGGGGGCACCTTCGGCACCAAGGTGGACCGGAGGGCTCTCGATTTAGGGGTAGGGCCCGAGGCATGTGCAGGCTGAGACGCGCGAGGGGGCGGGTACCCGAGAACGCATAGGAACGTCCTGGGTTTTGGGTTTGGACTTGCTGAAGTTCGCGAACCGTGTGGCGCAGTTCATCCAGGGCTCGGTGTTGTCTATCATTATCGTCTAAACGGTGCTGTCGTTCAGCCTCGAGTTCCTGCCGGCGATCCTTACGCTCAATGCATAGCCGGTTAGTGTGGCACTCTTCTGCTTGAGCGAATTGTTGGCTAATGAGGGCAAGTTGGGCGGCGATGCCGTCGGCAGAGGTACCGACAATGGCGGAGGTGGAACAAAGGGTGGGGGCCATTGAATATGGCTATAGGGTGAAAGAAAAAGGAATTAGAAATGGTGGGTATAGCACAAACGACGCCAAATATAGGGGCGTGATTTTGTAGAAGGGAGATCACTCTTATCTTCAACTAGAGGTTTTAACAAATATATATGACAGAAATAAGAAGGATTACTATGCTAACATACTTGCGTATTCTGACACTGCAACTGTCTGACGGCTTAATTTTACTGTTCTGTCTAGTGAGCTGGTTGTCAAGTATGTCTGCCTTCGACCATGCACTAATATTGTTGAAGCCTTTCTGGGTCTAATGCTGGATTCTGATGTTGACCGACTGTCTTTGGCTTCGACTATAGTAGTAAGCTTCGAAGCGGCCTTCGAGTATTCGTTTAGTCTCGGAAGGCTTCGTGGAATTCATACGCCTTTGATTGTTTTGCTGGTTCGTTGGGCTTCGAGTCTCTTGTAAGCTTCGATGTAGTCTTCGAGTATTCGACTAGTCTTGGAAGGCTGCGAATAGCCTACTAAAGTAACGACAATGGGTGTCGGGAAACGGGTTCTCAACTGAGAACATGTATTAGGATAACTTTGACCAAAGAGGACATGGAGACAAGTATGGTTTCCATGACAGAAGAGGTCGAGGTCGCGGTAACATGCCAAATAACTTCGGAATACGTTCTCACACGGACAATTATCAACCCACTGCGGGTATTGGGGCTACGAGGTACACACAACAACCACAATATGGTACTCAGGGGAATGGCTACCAGGGCAACCCAGAGAGTCAGGTCATGAATGCCATCATTTATACGTTACAGAATCTGAACTCATAAATCAGATGCGGATGGTTTTATAGATTGGTTAAATAGGGTTGATAAGATGCTCGTATTTAAGAAGTGCACTGATAAAGAGCGGTGAAGGACGGTGACACTGGTAGAGACAAAGCTGACAGGATACGCACTCAATTGGTGGGAAAATATTCAGCAGTTGCAGGTATCCAGCGGTCATGATTACATCACAGACTGGAAGGTTATGAGGGGCGAGATGATGGCTTGTTTTATCCCGAGCACTTACCAGGAGGAGAGTTTTGCTAAGCTTCAAACCTTATGCCAAAGTCGGATTCAGCATGTAGATGATTACACTAGTGATTTTTACATGCTATTGTCACATGTTTTATCCGAGTCAGAGGCACAACGGGTTAGTCGCTTTCGTTTGGGTCTTACAAAACGTATTCAGGATGAGATGATCTTATTATCTCCACAGTCCTTATCAGAGATAGTAGAGATGGCTCGTAGAGTTGAGGCTAAGTTAAAGCCCTCTGGGTTTCTGTCTTTTACAACACCAGCTACAGTGACCCCGACACCAACTTCTACAACGCCAACAATTGGGGGCAAACCAACAGGGATTGTCAGGACAGCCATTTGTTACAACTGCGGGAAGACAGGACATATAAAATGTGAGTGTCCTAGCCCGCGTAAAGCGATGATGCTCATTTCCCAGCAGCTACATGATCACATAAATGAGACACTTGAGCAGTTATTTAGTGCAGAGTACGAAGACGCAGAGGTGACAGCAGTTGATCTTCTTTCACCTTGAATTCGTGGACAAACCTTTAAGGAGAGTGGGGGGGGGGGAGGTTGATGATAGGTCGAGGTCATCACACCTACGACCTAAGCGGACGGTTTAGTGACCAACCTCTATTTTCTTTCCTATTTTGGTTTATTTTATGTTATTATATTTTGTCCTAGAGAATTCTCTAAAATAGGATTACTCTAGTAGTTTCCTTATTATTGGGGAGTGTTGAGAGAAAGGTAAAGATCTCCTATATATGGGAGATCCTAGGGTAGGAGAAAGGGGGTGTTGAGTTTTGAGAGAAAGGGTAGAACCCTAGAAGAACTAGAGAGAATTATAGAGTTTGTAGTAGTATTTTTGATAAAATAAAAAAGACGTTATTTGTTTAACAATATTACATTTTTTGCTAACAGAAAACATATGGAAATAGGGCTCTTTACAAAAGTAAGGTTTCTTATAGAGTATGCACCAATGTTTTAGAACTACATCCTGCAGTTAAGAATCCCAGTTCCGTGTTAGGCCAGTATTATCTATTAAACAGTCCCTTAATTAGCGGTTTGATACTTCATTCCCTTTAACATATCCATGTTCTGCAGTATGTAGTATAGTTAAGATATTTGTAACATATAAGGCGGGTCTAAAAATGGCCCAGCTAACCAGACGGTACTTTTTTATGGAGTTGATGTGGTATCTCTATGCCATATGCTCTCTGGATTAACAATTACATTACCCAGACATCTATGTAATAGTATACTGCCACACGGTGAGGACCGGCAACACATCATTGACTTAACCATAAGAATATAATGTGCTGCATTGGAGCTAAATAACTATCCAATCCCTAGAATACAGTGGAGATTTTGAAGATTAGATGTTAGATTTCATCAAATGATGCTATTTAAAACATTATTTGCAATTTTAAATGCAGAAAAATCTCTTGGGGGAGAGAAATAATAGAAATTGAAAGAAGTAAGAAATAGAGATAGAAGGAAGATAGAGAGGAGTGGAAGACATGTTGAGAAATTAGAGAAACTTAACGAATTGAATGATACTCCAAGGCACGAAATCGCTATCTTTTAAGAGATGTTTCCTCCCTTCCGGTATGAACCACGAGATCACAGTAGGATGAAATGGAAACTTCTCCCTCACAATACCATGGAGGTTGTTGGGGGTTCCAGTTGTGAACGTCTTAATCCAACCAAAGAACACTTTGTGAAACTGGAACAGATGATGCCAAGAGAGAGAGAGATAGAGATATGAATTTGATGTGTCTGTTGGGTTGGGTAAGAGTCTCAATATATAGACCTATTGGTTGTATCTCTTCGAAAAGACACAACTCAATTGCTCCAACAGTCACACAATAATTCAAAGCGGCAAACAAATATTAGAAAATATCTAACAAGACAGAGTAGGAAGAGAGAGACACGAGGGAGAAAGAGAAATAGAAATAGAAAGAGACTATGAGAGATAAAATGGAGTCATAAGGAAGAAAAAAAGTTATTTAGGAACAAATAAGAGAGAAAAATGTTCAAGTCGAATGCCATAACTACTTTCTAATAAATTCCTTCACAAAGCTAAAGCAAAAAAGAGATCCGCAAATTGGTCCTATTAACAGGAGCTATAAAGAAGAATTGTAAGTTAAATAATAACAACACCTACGAGGCTACAATTGTGTTATTATGGTAAGTCATAATCCATAATAACTACGGCATTGACAATAATAATAATGGCGGTGACATGAATATGAAT
Source organism: Kingdonia uniflora (assembly GCA_014058105.1). NCBI lineage: Eukaryota > Viridiplantae > Streptophyta > Magnoliopsida > Ranunculales > Circaeasteraceae > Kingdonia > Kingdonia uniflora. The sequence goes on from JACGCM010001272.1 coordinate 4,264,799, forward strand.
ACTAATCTAGTTTCATACCCCGAATAACGCTTGTCTGCAGCTGCTCCCATGACAAGCCTTTTGATCTTATATTGGTCCACAAGCTCTACAATCCCTTCCTCAATATTATCCCTTTCAATATCAAGTTTCTCCGCTCGAACCTATAAAAGTTAAATAATGGTATGGGTATAGTTTTGAGAATAAAGAAAACAAAGATTATGTAGTAAAAAACGAAAAATAGAACAACCAAAAATCTTTGAGATGCTACAATGATGGTTTCAACATGGATTGGCGTTGCTTTACAATCAGTTAAATCATATTGTTTTGAACATTAACAAAACAGTTTTCATCATTACTCTAAAATAATTGGCATGTAAAAGGAGAAAGAAATAAAAAGAAAGAATACCCCTTGTCGATTACACACGAGAAGGTGGTCATTTAGAATTTTTTTTTCATAAGCTTGTACTTGCACTTTATCTAGTTTGATTGCAGGAAAACTTCCTCCCACTGCAGGCAGAAGAACAAAAATAGGGTTAACAAATTTTATCATATACCTAAGTATAAAATTTGAATAGCGTGCACCAGATATATTGGAGGATGTTTGCGAGATCATCAAAATTGAGATTAAAGTGAATGGGTATGTTCAAGATTAAGATGTAATCCTCTTGTAATCATATCGAAACCTGAGTTCATTCGACTTTACTTATTACACCAAATAGACCAATACTATAAAGTTCTTACACATTATTGTCAGTAGTAGATTCATTTGAGTTTACTTATTCCACCAAATAGACCAATTAAGACGTACACAGTTGGGGATTCAAGATTAACACACAGTTAATAGTGGATTATTAGAAAAGCAACAGTGGATCCTTCAAGGGGTAAGATACTCAAAATAGCCTCTTCTACTACTGTTTATCATGTGTGGCTAGAAAGAAATGCAAGACAATTCAAGAATGAATCCACTGGTGATATTATATACAAAAATATCTTTTTTGAAGCCTCATACAAGTGCAGAATTTCTAATCACAAATTCTGGTTTAGCTCTACTTCTCACAGTTTTATCGAAGACTGGGGTCTTAATCCAATCATTAAACAGCCTAGATCTATTAAATGGAAGCAAGATTTTGACCAAGTTATCATATTCAATGTGGATGGTTGTATAACTCCTGATAAAAGATCTTATGGTGGAATATTCCCATTACCCAATGGTCTGGTTATCCTAGCTTTCAACAGAAAATTTATAGAAGAAGGATACATTGGAGTCATTGAAATAAGCCTTGTGTGAAGGTCTGAGAATTGCAGAGAAACTGGGATTTCCTAGTGTTTGTTCCATTACTGATTCTACATATGCTGCAAAAGTACTTAACAAAGAGTGCAGTCCTCCATGGACATGCTTTGTTGATTTGAGAGATGCTAGTAAAATCATGGATAATATGGAAAACTCTCTTATAATGACCAAGGTGAGAGAAGGTAATAAAGCTGCTGACTACATTGCATCATCCATAAACATCATTGAAGACTATGTTTTCTTTCTTTGTACATTCCCTCAACCTCTGATTAACTTGTGTACAGCTGATACTAACTGTAAATTGTATTAACTTTTGATCTTTTGAATACAATTCTGGTGAGGGTCTGCCTTCACCCCAGCTTCCTCAAAAAAACAAAAAACAAAAAACAAAAAAAACAGCGCATACTACAGATATTGTAGCGCAATTTAACAACACCCCAATTCAAGAATATACTGTAGCCCAATTATTTAGTTTCTTCTCTCCTCCCTACACTACTTCTCTAACTTCACTCCTCTCTCTTCTCCATCACCAACCGCTACTTCCCGATGACGCCTTTCTACTTAAACCCCAAAACCCGTTAAGTATTTACGGGTTATAACTCTTAAGCAAATAAAATTACACAAATAAAACAACAAAATGATGAAAATTTTCTCAAAATCAAACTTACATGGCATTGGGATCATCATCTTTCTGAGTTGATGAACATGAAGGACACAAATCTTACTCCCTTTGAAGTTCTTTAAAGCCCAAATCAAGACTGATTTGCTCTCTTTCACATCCTTCGCAACTGCTACGTACACTGTATCGCAACCATCCATCTCTGTGATTGGTTCTGCTGGAGCAGATAGAGCTGAGCTCATCATCTCCAAGAGAAACCTCTCTCAATCGCTAAAACCCTAATTTTCATGAATTCGGACTTCCAGATCACTTGGTTTTGGCTCTCTTGTAGACTAACGGTCAATCCGACGTGGCATGGATAGAATCATTGGGTTGACTTGCTGGGGTTGACTAACCACATGGACCCGACCCATGACCCAACTTCACCTCAGCACCACTCCAGTAATCTCCGCCTAGGCCACCGACACCACTTTATTTGTACATATTTTTTCGATTACGGTGAAATTGTCGTCATCGGCCTAATGCACCCTCCGTTCTCCGGAAACATTCTTTTAGTGGAAGAAGTGGAATATGCATTGTATCTCTTGTATCTCTTGTATCTCTTCATAGAGAGGACGTTTCCTCGAAGGTGAGGGGTAATTTCCTTCTAGTTTTGTTTAATTTCATTTTGTTATTTCTCGTGGACTTTTCATGATCGATACCAAGGATATACTCTTATTATTCCTTTTAATTTTATATTTCAAAGATACCTAGTCGTCGTCGTTGTTGTTGTTGTCGAAGATTACACTCTTATGATTGTCTTTTCAGTGATAAATTCATCCTATAATGCGACATTGATTGGGTCGAATTGCTAACTTAAAACTTAAAGGGATTTTATTAAGGGAAGCTAGGGATGTGCTCTCTATGGAATGAAGGCCTTTGTTACTTAATTATAAGCCTCATGGAACGTAAGGTAAGGATATAAGTTGCGAAAGGGTCGACTGCAAAAAAACTGCAAGGCACAGTATAATGGATAGTTTTTTGGGCGGTAAACCTCGCCAATACTAAAGTAAATAAACTACGATTTAGTTGCAAATTAGAATTAGAACACAGTAGATTTTATATAGAAAATCAGTGAAACCTGAGAAAAACCATGACCTCAAGGAGGATTTTATGATGTGAATCCACTACGGGCTAATCTATTACACTTGCATATAAATTGGGTTGATGGTTACGATGAAAAAGTAAAAGATTTGAGGATCCCTATTGACATATGCAATGCCTGTATTTATAGATAGATACAGGTAGTTACAAATATTTATCCTAACTTTATGGAAGGTGGGTGAATTTCACGGAGCACGTGCAACGATTATATTTGACCAAGTGTAGCAGCTACTGCGGAGGGTCAAGTTCTATAGTTGTAGACTTGACATCTTCTTGAATGATCGAATACCTTCGATATGGCTCTGATAGCTCCTTCTTATTGAATATGGGAAATATGCAACTACAATTACCCCATTCTCGATACAATTACTAGTTGTTGTGTCGAGAATAATATTTTGGAACTTTGTGATGTTGACTCTTGTCTTAGAAAAGATGTTAGAGAATAAAATCCCATGATCAGCCATCCTTGTACTGTTCTGAGGTATATTACAGAGGATGAGAGTAGGCAAGAAGATGTTATTGCTCCTGGAGGAGTATTGATTCCATGTGTACAAGTAAATCATGTGCCTTGTTTCAAATGTAATGACATGTGACCAAGTAATGTATTGTTCTCGATGGAAATAAAAAGAGTTTATCTATCGATGTATTCTCGATGTTTGACATAGTAATGAAATTTTCTTCTCGAATATTGTTGTGAAGTTTGAATTTGAAAATTTGAAAATTTAGTTATAATTGTCCCGTTTAAATAGGAGGTATAATAAAAGGAAATATATGGCGTAGTTTTTACAAAGAATAACTATTAGGTGTATGCCTGTAGGTAATGTATCAATTTATAAAGAATTGGATGTACAATTACTGTTTGTAAGATTAAGAACTACATTGGTAAGTATGGGGAAAACATAGGAGGTTGGAATGTATTTAGATGGGTTATAACAACATTGTAGTAGTCTTTGTCCTTTAGGAGACAAAGGGTGTATAAATTCGAGAAGAGACGTGCTAGGGGAATTGCCAGACGGTTAGCCGAAGGGTCTCGAATGGGTGTGTCGAACCGTTGTGTGGAGTCTATAAATACCCTCTTGGGTGGCGACTGTTCATACTCTGTTTTTTCTAAAAATTCTCAACTTCCTTTTGATTTTTTATGTTATTTTCTTGTGACCTCTTCCACCATTGGTACTGAGGAGATATTCATACTCATACAAAGGGCTAAAGTTACAAAGGAGAAAGATTGTGAAACAACACGCCGTCAAGGTAGGTTTCCTATTTTTTCCACCTCTTGAATCTATGTTATTTTGTGCTTTTATGTTGATTGATTGAAACCAATTGTAGGTAATATTGGTATGTATGTGGTGTATGAGTTAATTTTAATAAGATTTAGTATTTATCGAGAAATTGGTGAAAATCTATTTTAGGGTTTTATTGTATTTTATGCATTTTGGAGATGAAATTGGGATGTTGTTGAGGTTTGCGCGTGCTATTGGCAATAACAGAGTATTATAGGTGTTGGTGTTTGATCTGGTATGGTGTGATGTGGATAGATGATCAATTTGGGTTGCCGTAGTTGTTACGATGTGTGCTGGGAGGCTTTGAGCAAAATAAGACATTATTTAGAGAGAGAGGAGGTCGGGGTAAAGACTTTCCCTGATTTTACGATGTGTTTGGTCTAAAATGGTGCTTGAGATAGTATAAAATTAAAAATTTTGCTTGTGTACTTTTTTGGCGGGAAACTGGGCGGCAAATATATCGTCTTCGAGAAGCTTGTGGATATACCTGTTAAATAACCTCGAGAATTTTTTTAAGTAACTTCAATATTTGTCGAAGAAAACAATGTCAATATTAGAACTTAGAAAAAATTAATTTTGTGATTTTAGTCGAGAACTTAGATAGTAGCAAATATAATGGTTTGTTGGAGAACAATCTTCGACAACAGTTGGTAGTATAATAAATAATTTGTACGAACTGTCCATATGATAATAACTCAAAATACTATAAAGTGCAGAAAAAATGATATCTTACTAACTTAAAAACAAATGATATGATTTTTAGGTTCGAAATGGCTGAATCAGTCCAAAACATTAATTTTCCTGATACTGTTGCAGAAGGAAGTATGTTTAACATAGTTGACGTAGAGCCAATAATTGTCGATGTGACTACTTGTGTCCAAGAGTTGGGTAGGAATTATAGGGTAGGGAATTATAGTGTGGATGTTACTGAGGAAAATTGAGCTAGGGTGGAGACTGGGGCTGCGTCGCGCTCTAATGAAGAAAGGACGGAAATAGACATTGAGCACGAGGCTGACACAAGTGGTCGAGGTGAATGAACCGAAGGGGGCAGGGTTGGGGAGAGTCAGAGTTAGATGTAGAATGGGATGATGAGTGTTATGGGGATGCTGATGAGACTAATAAAATTTTGAATTTCAAACAAAAGTATGGGATCTCCAAAGATATAAGATTGGAGGAGTATCTGAGGAAGATGACTGATCAAGCACTCCCTATGGGGGGTATTATTGTTCATCAAGAACAAATAAAGATAGGTTTGAAGTTGCCCCTTCGAGTTGGCCAAAAGTAATTCTTAAATTTTTACGACGTTGTTCCTGGTCAGTTCAACCCGAATGTGTACTACTTGTTCAGGGTGGTGGCAGTGTTGAATGTTTGACAAAAGAAGAGGGGGGAGCAGTTGATATATGTGGATCATATGTGTGTATATTACACACTGAAGCAGAATCCAAGTAAGGTTGGTTATAGGTATCTAGCTAGATTTCTCAAGAGGCCCATGCTATACGACATGGTCTCGACAGGGGGCAATATTTTTCTGATCGACTACTCATGTCGGGGAACTATAAGTTTGACCCTAAGGATCCCAGGGATCCTTTGAAGTGAATTTTTTTTTGCTTAGGTTAGTGGTACATATGTGTTTTTTTTTGTTGACCTTGATTTTTTGTTAGATGCTAACTGATTGTATTTGCTTGTACAGCTGCGAGGGAGGTCAATGGAAACTTCAAAGTTAAAGAAAAGTTGTATAATCTGATAACTAATTTCTTTGGTCAAGTCGATTCCCTTGTTCAGAATCAAGGTGTTTTGGAAGAGTTGTTTAGGGAAGCCGGACTGAAAAGATCTCGAACAAAATTTGATGAAGTTTGTGATATCGATGGAAAAATGTCGGCTAGGAATAAGAGAACTACTGATGCAGTCTACCTCTTGAGAACCCTGCTCTCAGTGGGTATACCACTGACTCTGCTGCTACAAAGAAGGAAACTCTGTTGAGTAGGGTTTTTAGGAAAAGTAGGAAGAAAAAGAGAGCTGCTATTCTTTCCCTTGCGCATGCTCAACCTTCTAAGAGGTTGACTCGACAAACTCAGGTCGAGAAGAAGGGGAGGGAAGAAGTTAGTAGATAGAGGATGCAAATTACCCGAGATAGTTGACCAATCAAAGGCTGGGGACGAGAAGAAAAGCTCTCTCAATTCCTTAAAGTCAAAGTCTACTGGGAATCTGGTAGATTCTGAAGAAGAACCCCAACGAACCATCGAGTCCTATACTGCTGGGATGAAGTCGATGGAACAAGATTTTGACAACTGCTTGACTGGAGCAGAAAATGTTTCTACCTTCTTCATCGAAGGACATCGAATGATGAACCAGGTGAGAAACTTAAATGCCTTATTTTGATTAACGACGTTGGTAAGGCTCTGTTGCTCAAGAAAGCATTTAAGTTCCATCTTGATGGAAAGCCTCTGCTGTTGGGTGGGCAGAGCTTAGCTAATGAACTCCTTGCCTCAAAGAATATCGAGAAGGAATTGGTGGTCGAGAAGGAGGAGCTGGAGGCTAAGCTGGAGAGGGTGAAGGCTAGTATGATAAAGTCGTGGGAGATTGCTGTCCGCGATGCCAATAAGATTTGGGAAGGGGAAAGAAGGAAAGAAATCGAGAAGATAAAGGCAGACATGGCTAAAGAGAGGGAAGAAGCCTTAGCTCTATAAAGCTTTGAAGTTGGCGTTCGTGAGCAGATCCTGGCTGTGCAAAGGTCGATGGATGTAGAGAAGACAAATACTCTTGTCCATACTGCCATAGAGTCGGATCGTGCTATGATCAACTCTTTAAAGTGCACGAAGGCCAACTTCTCTGGTCAGTTTGATGCCATGGAGGAGAGAAAAGATTTTTACAAAGGTTGGTTGTGGCTGCTGGGTTAAAATTTATGGACTCTGATGCCGAAGATGACGAAGTCGAGCCTCCAGACACTACTCCTACTTTGCCTGAAGGTACAAATCAAGGGGAACTTTTTGACGATTTGACACCCAGTCTACCAGTGAAGATGATTACTCCTGTCATATCACCTGAGAAGTAGATAAAATGTAATATAATTTTAATTCCACAAGTGGTCGATGGGACATGTTCTTTTACTTGCTTTTGAATGATTTTGTTAACAGTTGTTGATTTGGAAAATGAGTTATGACTGCTAGATAGGAAGTCGACCATATTAAATGTAAGTTAGATATATTTAAGTGTCTAACTCAAGATGATTGACAAAATGAAGTATGATATATTATTTGTCTAGATGTGTCTGAAATTGTCTGCTTAAGGGATACTTGAGTGGATTGATAGGACAACCATGTTATGGCTTTGTGGGTGGAGGAATGATTGCTAGATGTATTTCCTCTATAGGATATCTGGTTTGATTAATAAGACTTCCATATTATGGCTTGTCAATTTAGTAATGATGGTAAGACATATTATCCATGAATGGGATATCTATTTGTCGAATAAATTAAACTTGGTCTTTGACATATTGTTGTAAGGTATTGTTAAAAAACAATGTAGAATAGATGATTTATTGATGTGAAAAAAAAATCTTGATTGAAGAAAAAGAAAATAGATTACAACTTCTATATGTAGAACATCTTCAAATGGGTTTTATTCCATAGGAATTTGAGTTGTAATTCATCTTCGGTCATACGTGCCACTATCATTTTTGTCACTTATAATATAAGAGCCTTCCCATTTTTCTGATAATTTTCCCGAGTTTTTTGGTCGAGTACTGTCTTGAATTCGTTGAAGTACAAGATCACCGATCTCGAATGCGCGTTTCCTTACTTTCTTGTGGTATGCTTTTCTTAGAGTACCGTGGTATCGCCCCAAGTTTGCAATAACATGATCTCAAGTTTCTTTAATCCAGTTGGGATTACACAGAAGTCCAAGTTCATTCTCTTCGTTTATGACTTATCTTTTAGCAGTTGGGAGGTCAAGATCTGAAGGAATGACAACTTTAGTACCGAAAGCCATCATAAATGGTGTGCAACCTATGAATGTTTGAGGTGTTTTTCTTTTCTTCGAGCACTGAGTAGTTTTTCGATCTATCTGTTTTTCTTTTCTTCATGGCGCTTTCGTAATCCTGACTTGATACTCTTATTTATAGCCTCGGCTTGGCCATTTCCTTATGGATAATAAGGTGTCGAAGTAGTCAACTGGATCTTGTATTTATGGAGGAATTTAAAAACTTTGCTGTTGATAAATTGTTTGCCATTATCCGACCTTATCATTTGTGGACAGTTAAATCTAGTGACAATGTGCTCCCATAAGAATTTGATTACTTCATTTTCATCGGTGTGACAAAGTGGTGAAGTAATCTGTAGCTACAAGGATACATTTTTTCTTACCTGATACAGGGTGGAATGGACCAATGATGTCGATTGTCCATCGTTTAAATGGCCAGAGGACATTGCTAACATGTAAGTCGAGGGCAGGAATTTTGATGTCTTGAGCATGAATTTGGCATTTATAGCACTTTCGAACAAAATGTTTGCAATCTTCCCTCATCTTCAGCCAGTATAACCCTTGTGTAAATGCTCTTTGCGCCAGTGACCGACCTGAGACATGTGTGACGCAGATTCCTTTGTAAAGTTCCTTAATTTTGATTTGGGCTTGTTTTTGTGAGATATATTCTATCAATGGGCCTCTACTGGTGATTCTGTATAGTACTCTTCCTTGGACTTTGAATCTTGTACATTTGGCTCACAGGGATCAAGCTTCTTCCTTGTTTTCCAGGAGAGTATTGGAATTGAAGTATTTTCGAAATGGCTTTTTCCAATCCTCAGGATCTTCATCTTCAATAACTTGGATTTGAATTGCATAATTTCTCTCAAGGCTGGAATGTTGGATCACCTTGATGTTCAATTTTTTCTCTCACTATCTTCGAGCATTACAGTGATGTATACAAGTGCATCGGCATGACAGTTTTCAGTCCTTGGTAAATAACAAATTGTGCTCTTTAGAACTTTTTCATTTTTTCTTCGACCAGCGCAGCGTAGTCAACCATTTTGCCTGATGCTTTGAATGTTTTATTGTAATAGTTGGTCACTATTAATGAGTCCACGTATACAGCTATTTCAGATGCTCCAAGTGCCAATGTGAAGTCTAGGTCATGTAAGATAACTTCATACTCCATTTCAATGTTTGCTGCATAGAACTTGAGTTCGATAGTTTTTTTGATTCTGTGGTTTGATGGTATTACGAGAACGATGCCTATCCCTAATCCTTTTGGTCTTGCAGATCCATCTGTAAAGAGTCTCCATCCTGTACTTTTAGACCATGCGTCTGGTTCTGCAATTGAGTCGTCAGCTAGCACTACTTCGAGTTCTTCCCATTTGGGGTCTTTGACAGGGAAGTCTGCAAAGAAGTCAGCTATTGCTTGTCCTTTAATCAATATTTATGGCTCAAAAGAGATGTCGCATTCGCCTAGGAAGGCAAACCATTGTTAAACCCTTCTAGATTTTTTTTGAAAGGACTAGTTTAAGGGAGAATTGGGTGATGACCTGCGCCTGGAAATAAGGTCAAAGTTTTTGGGAAATGTACACCAAAGTTAGTAGCTACTTTTCAATTGTTGTGTACATTTTTTTAGCAGGCATAAGATTTTTACTAATGAAGTAAATTGGTTTTTCTACCCCGTTGTCTTCTCGAATGAGGACATAACTGATTGAGTCTTATGTTGTTGATTAATATATTGTTAATACTTTGCCATCAACATGAGTACTTATTATGGGAGGACGCCCCAAATATCTTTTGAGATCTTGAAAAGCCAATTCGTATTCTGGGGTCCAGATGATTTCCTTGGTTCGTTTCTTTGTCATTAGAGCTGGGTTTCCATGAAGAAGAAGGTAACGAAGTTTGCATCGATCAGATAACTTTGAGATGAACCTGTGAAGAGCAGCAACCTTTCGAGAAAGCTTTTAGACATCTTTTTTTGTTCGTGGTAATGGCATGACCATGAGTGCTTTGATTTATTATGGATCTATTTTTATTCCTCTCTTGCTTTCCAAATACCACTCCAAATTGGTATTTCTCTGGGTTTAGCTTCATGCGGTATGTACGAAGGATGTCAAAGATTGTTTTTAGATTGTTGCAATGATCTTTTCATTTTAGGCTTTTGCAGATCATGTTGTTGATGCATACCTCCATGATTTTTTTTAAGTGATCATTAAACATTTTTGTTACGAGTCATTGATAGGTTATTCTTATATTTTTTAATCCAAAAGGCATGACGGTGTAACAGTAAGGGCCCTTTTCTGTTACGAATGTAGTCTTCTCTTGATCTTCTTTGGCAAGTGAAACCTGATTATATCCCGAAGCTGCATCCATCATCAAAAAAAGTTCATGTCCCACTACAGAGTTGAGGAGGTGAGGAATCAATGGAAGGGGGAAGTTATCCTTTGGTGTTAATTTATTGGGTATTTCATCAATGGAACGTATGTAGGTAGTCCTGTTCTACTTTGAGCATTATCACCAATTGATCATCGTGAGGGTATTTTACATGATTGGTATCACAATCTTTGAAAGAAATGTTATATGGGCGCTTGACTTTGCTAAAGCTGGGTAGAAGTTTGGCAGATTTCTCAGAAGAAGTCATCTTATATCATGACATAATTCTATCATCTTTCTTTCACTTTTTGCTTTTTCTATCTTAATCATGTACAGATGGCCAGCTGGATTTTATCCTTGTTTGCCTTCTTTCCTTTTGATTCTTCATCGAGGAACTTTTGGACATCGATGACGTATTCATGGAGCCTTCCTGCCAAGACAATACGGATAAAAATGCATATGAGAGAATAATAGTTATCAATCTTATGGCTATAAACGTTGTGATACTGGCATAAAGGTTTATTCGAGACGTTAAGAATTTATTGTGTTTCTCGAAAGAACTCGTCTCCCTTTAGGATGGGTAAAATAACAGATAGGGTTGTTGTCATTCGAGGTAGAATTGGGATTGGCATATCTTTTTTCCCATCTTTCCCTTTGATATTATCATTAGATCTCCCACATGGTTTGGTGACAACATTATTTATTGGTTTTGGGTGCAGTGGTGAAAGAACATTGTTGGAATGAATGACAGATGAGCTTTTCATCTTATCCATTTTTTATTGTTCGAGTTAGATATAGTTGTTAACGACATCTATCGTTTCTGTGATTGCTTTGGGCTTGTAAAGTGTAAGTTCTTCTCGGACTTTATAGTCGATGTGGAGTGCCAAAGTAAATGCTGGTACCACAATCTTTGGCTCTGAGTTCCCGATCTTCCTTGTTTCTTGTAAGAAATGTTTATAAAAATTTACAAGGTTTTCTTTTACGCCTTTCTCGAAAAAGAACAGGGAATTAACTGTTATTTTATGTTCTTTAGCATGTACATAATTTGATTCGAATAGTTGCTGCAACTGGGCAAAGCTAATTATCGATTCTTCGGGAATGGTATGAAACCATCTAAGAGGTTCTTCTTTGAGGCTCATGTTAAATAAACGGCATAAAATGTGATCGAGCTTGGAGTACAGGCCAACAGCTGCTTTGAAGTGACGAACATGGGTAAGAGGATCGGTGAGGCCTGCATATTGATGAAACTTTTACAGGTAAAAATTATCAGGAATAGGCATAACTTTGAGATGAGGGGAAATAGGATTTGTCTCGACCCTATCAAAAATGGATCTTCGACCAGGATTGTTAAAATGAATGGCTTGAATCCGATTGTTAAGGTCATGCATCCAAAGTAACGAATTAAAGGAACATGTTTGGTGCTAATACAACTTGAGGATCGAAATCCCTTTGTCCCTCGGGGCCCAGCCTTTCTCTTATGGGTCATCTCAGAGGAGGTGGTAGGGTCTGATGATGAGTACGTCAACTTCCCTGGGTACTCGATGCTGATGACGTGAGCCCGAAATGTCGTGATCCTCTGTTTGGGTTCCTTGATCGAGATCTTGAAGTTCGGTTTCATTCTTCCCTTAGTATATTTTCCCTCTATGAAGCTCGCTATCGGCGATTACTTCAGGCTGGGAGGGGTGATCCTTGTCGAGTAGTAAATCGATCATGTTGTCTTCGCACACTTTCTATTACTTTCTGGTGAGTTTGAATCTGCTGCTCCAGGGCCTTCCTCCCCTCATCTCTCTCGACTTGGAGGGCTTGAGCATAAATTCTCTGATCTTCGAGTCGTTGGACCCTGTCAGATTCCATTAGTTTTTGAAGCTCAAAAACAAAATTATATAGGTTGACAGTTTCTGATAGGATGGTTGCTGGAATATCCTCGTTATTCCTTTTGGTGCTGGAATCACTTTTGAGGTTCATGTTAGTCATGACAATGACTATTCAGGATGAGATTTAGTAGAGAAAAAAGTGGTTTCCCATATACGGCGCCAATTTTAATGACCAATTTTCTGGTCGGTAAACCTCGCCAATTCTTAAGTAAAGAGACTACGATTTAGCTGCAAATTAGAACTAGAACACAATAGATTTTACATGGAAACTCAGTAAAATCTTAGAAAAACTATGACCTCGAGAAGGATTTTATGATGTAAATCCATTATGTACTAATCTATTACACTTGCAGAGAAATTGGGTTGATGGTTATAATGAAAAAGTAAAATATTTGGGGATCCCTATTAACATATGCTATGCCTTTATTTATAGATGGATACAAGCAATTACAAATATGTATCCTTACTTTATGGGAGGTAGGCAAATTTTGCATAACAAGTTCAATAACATATTTGACCAAGTGTAATGGCTACAGTGGTGGGTCGAGATCTATAGTTGTAGACTTAAACATCTTCTTGAATGATCAAATACCTTCGACGTGGCTCTGATAGCTCCTTTTTATTGAATCTGGGGAATATGATACTACACACGGTGCCTGAGTTGAGGCTACATTTTGGTTTTAATTGAAAAGCTTAAGTCAATACCTTAATGGTTCTTCAAAGTGATTCCCACAAGGCTAGCTTTAGTGATTGTATCAGTGGCCCTTTCAAGTCTATATAGTTCTATTGCCACTTAAATGTACGACCCGTGCTGCTCAAACCGAGTATATAACAATACTAATGTGTCATGCATTTAGATTTTGCAATAAGGCATAAAGTATTCTATCTAGCTTGTCAACCCCTTTATTTGCTCTCATAAAAAATGCAGTCGTCGCCCTAACAGTACAACGGGTGGTGGTGGGGGTGGTGTCAAAATTGTTGGTATGGATTTACTTGTTCTTGTTTGAGACACTCATGATTAAGTTGGTTCTTTTGTTGGATCACTTGCATGTTAACTAAGTTTGAGAGTAGTGATATGTACTTTTTCAGTTTCTTGAGTCTTATGTATAAGAGTTTCACATCCCTAGTCCAAGGACTTTTACGATGGTTTCCTCCCCCTTTAGGGTTTAGTTTATGAAAATTTGATTACAAAAAAGAAAAGAAAAAAAGGATCCCTTTGTTTGTTAGTGTAAGAAACAATTTGGTTGGATCCCACCTGGACTAGGTTTAAGGTGACTTACCTAACTCCTAACCATAAAGAGAGTTTTAGAGGCTTATATATATATATATATATACATATCCCTATAAGGGTTATGTTTTGTAACCTAATAAGTTCTTTAATGACAGCTTCCTTTATCTCTTTATATATTATGTGTGTGATTGTATGCATGGTTAGATAGACTAGAAGATTGTTTATGTTCACAACACGTTATCAATAATACTCACACGAAGTTTTTGGATCAATTATTGGATATATCTTTCTCTCTATTAAGGATTAATTTTTGTGTTGCGGAGATGAACGATTTCAAAGGGTGTTTTTACTTATTTTTAACCCTTTTTAAAGGGCTATTTTAGGGTATTTTTTCGACAATATTAGACTACTGTAGTATTTTTGTTGGGTAGCCTGCATTCTCATGATCATGTTCACCGTGGAAGTGTCTAGTTTGCTGTAATATTGGCCGTGAAAACGACAAAAAATCACGCTAGAATAATATAAAAAAAACCAACGGTGGCTGACCTAGGGATGACATCATCCTAGGATTTTTAACTTGTTGACATACACAATTAGGGTTGATGACATCATCAAACTGTGGGGGGCCCATAGTACTGACGTGGTACTTCCAGATTAGCTGAGGTGGTGGTCCTTACGTGTTGACGTGACAGGATCCCACTAACTGATGTGGCAAGGGGTAGGCCCCACCAATATGATATATCAGGGATACTTGTTAGTAATGACGTGGCATAAGGGGTCCCACCAAGCTGAAGTGGCATGCCACATGTTACTATTGATGTGGCACTACAGGTCCCACATGCTGACGTGGCATACCATGTGTCACTACTGGCATAGGAGATTAGGACCCATAGGAGACGACGTGGCGACGATGTGTTGGCACGTGTAATCCTGACAGTGAAACACGTTACTAGATCTGAATGTGGTTCAGTCCAGTCCAGATCCAGTCTAAGTCAAACCTGACCCAGACTTGACTTGACCCAGTCCAGAATTGGTTTTAACATAGATTCAGACCTAAATTTCAGATTTGAACATGGTATGCCCTCTTATATTAGATATAAGTAAAACATTTTAATCTACCTAGTCTCTTACAAAAGCTAGTAGAGTTTTAAAATATAGTATGCCCCTTGATACTAGTTATTCTATCAACGGGTTAGAAAAATTACGTAACAACGACTATTTTAGATATGACTTAGCATCATTCCTGAATACACTATAATGTCCAGGGTACATTATTGAGCACTCAATCCCTGATTGACTTAGTCTTGTTCCTAAAAATGTGGCTTCCTAGGAACTAGTTTTCCGTATCTAGGTACAATTAGATGTTAACCTAATAACATCTAGAAGTATATATGCCATTATAGCAACCTGTTATACTCCTAGGATGTTAGTTATAAGATAGGATTAATCTACCTACCTTGGGAACTCAGTATAATTTGGAAATAAAGTCACTTATCTGCTAAACATCTAATATCACATATTCGTAGCAAATGGGTCATTTGGCTAGAATATACATTTCTTATATAGAACCTTGGGGATTTGAAAACCCTCAGTGGTTAGATAATTGGATCCCAACATCGGGTGGTCTTGAATAGCTGTCTTTACTAAGACTCTATTAAAATGTACTTTACAGTTAAGATCACCAATTCCCGCAGTAAATATGGGATTTAACACTTAATAGGATATCATGAGTATAAAACCATATTCACTTGTAAGTAATGATTGGAAATTATTCACTTTATTGTACTATATACTATGAATTGTAAATAATGATTCAGAATCATGTACTTATTAGGATATCATGAGTAATAGGATATGAGCGAGGTTTATCTACAAATAATGATTGGTAATCATTATCTTGAATACTCAGAACTGCCTTATGCCAGAAATGTTTATTGAATACTACTAGTAGTATTGATCTACATGCATAACATATGTTGGCGGCACTCGGTACATGGCTACGTACCCATACTGCAACTCTATTTAGTAAAAACAAACTTCACCTGTATGGATTCTGAGATCCATCTGCCTCTAGAGAATCTTGACAAGACTATTGTTTAGAATAATGAGTCCCTAGTCAACAAAGCCTATGCTTTGATTGTACCATCGCCTCCATATTCAGGAGGATTTGATAATAGATTACCCTCATATTCTAGTATCATATCACTGCATTTCAGTAGTGCGACTTCACTATGATGTTATGTGGAAAAATAGTTGAGGAAGAATGGAGATATTCAACATATTCTGCTAACTTTCCATGCTTCAAATATTGTACTTTCGAGCAAATATTCAATAGCTCACTACCAAATTTTAGTTTTACTCATTCTTGAGCAAAATGATAGTTGTTGGTTGAAAACCATAAGCTCATGTTTTCTAAGCATACGCATGTGTCGACATCGCACAATGCCAAGTTTGGTGACAGAGAATGCATATTAGATTGCAGCTATGGACATGCAAGAGGTGATAACATTAGTAGGATTTATATTCTGGTCACCAATAACCAGGCAAGAGGAACATGAAGTTTACCTATGAACCAAAGTGGATGGAAGAGTTAAAAACTGGACACGGAAGAGTCAGGCATTGGGTGTGGGACTGCAAGGTAACCCACATGATCCTAACAGATCAGCCCCAACCTTGTCATCAGTTCGTGGTATAGGTGTCAATGCTGACTGTTCATGTCACGTATAAAATGTGTGAGTCTGATATGGAGGTAGTTCGAATTAGGTTAGGTCGAGGGATAGATCCCTACAATCGCCCCCTCGCAATTGAAGTCACGAGTGGCTTTGGTTGAGAAAGAATCTGTGGAGTTATGGTGTTGGAAGTTAAAAAGAAATGAGGAATTTAATGTTGATTTGACTGGAATGGAAAATGGGTATTCTTTTTTATGGATGGATGTATCTATATTAAATGATGATGAAAATATTGATGTACACAATGCTTGGGGTTCTGAGAGTGGCTCTGTATTGAATGATGACTGCTTTGGAAACGTACTTACGCATTAAATACGAGGGTTATCTAAATACAACCTGTTCCGAGGATTTTGGCAAAGTACGTTGTTTGTTGAAAAATTCTCTCGAAGTCTAGATTGATAATGGTGAAGACCCGAAGAATGGTTTATGAAGAGAGAGTTTCTGCGAAGATACCAAAATTTAAGTGGAGATACTTCGGTGATCAATCATTGGAGATGCCCACCCCCATTCCCATTCCATCGACGTATCAGGGTATGTCGGAAGAAGAAGCAGCTGAAGCTGAAGAAGATTTTTACTGTATGTGGATATTTTAATATTTTGTCTTGACAGACGAGCAACGTCAGAGGTGTCTTCGCATCCTTGCGGAGGATAAGGTTGAAGAGACTGATGTGGGGGTTGGTGTAACTATAAGGCAGTTTTACCGGTATCTTGCGTAGGATTGGATTATAAGGAAGGGTCATCTTTTATCTCTACCAACTCTCTGATGGTGGTGGTTATAGATGAGGCAATGGTGGTAGTGGAAAAGGGAGATGGAGATTGGAAGTCTGTTTCTGCACCATCATCGTTTCTTGGCTCTAAGAAGACCTTTTATTTGAAGAGTTGGTTCAAGCACTGACTTCTTTTCTTGCAAAGTTTCTATTTAAAGTTCGGTTCCATGCCTAAACTTCGAACAAACTTGGGGAAAGGAAGATGTTCTGTGTCTTCCAATGCCTACTTTGCTTCAGAAGATTCTCAGAGTAAAACATCACTAAAGACAGATGAACTGAAGGATTTGTTGGCTTTAGAGTTTCTGAAAGGCTTATTATCTGTAAAGTACCTGAAAGACTTGTTATCTATAAAGTACATGAAAGACTTGTTATCTGTAAAGTACTTATTATTTATATTTGAGTTTAATAAAAATGGTTATTAAAACTTTGTGTTGATAGATAGAATTAACTCTTATTATTTGAAATTGAGCTATGAGTAATTCAGAGATATATGAATAGATGATGAATTAGGATATATAAGATCAAATTTAGAAATTATATTATGGCAATCGAGCTGTGCAAATGTGTTTGTAAAACTAAAAGATGTGTAAAAACTTGTTTTGAATTGAATAACTAAGAATTATTGGGAGAGATTACTGTAAAAGATTTAAAATTTGCCAGAATTTGGAAATTCGAGCTCAGGGAGACCTCTTTCAAAATGTTGACTTTGGGGAAAATAAGCTCAAAATGATGTAGGCCGAATTCACTAAGGTCGATGTGATAGATAAATTCAAATAATTTTTAATCAGGATACTAGGGTTTGCCATTATGGAAAAAACATAATATAAATACGAATTATGGGGGATTTGAAGTAATCTAAAAAACTGCATAAATAAGGGAAATGAGTGTAGATAGGATGAAGACATAAAAGATGGTGTGGACTCTATCTGAGAGAATTTGTTATATCGTTGGGGACGATTGACAATTAAGATAGCTGAAGTACGAGAACGGATCTTTGGCTTGCTAGATTATGATGCTGACTTGCTAGTATCCGAGTATCAGTTTGAAGGTTTAGATTGGATGGGTAGGTAATTTGAGTTAGGACATCGCTTCTACGAGAAGCTATTCCGAGAAGTGATTATGGAGCCTTTAGCTTGAAAAAAGGTCATGAGGCTAATTGATGAAGAAGAGATCGAGTTGGAATATGTAAGGATTGCTGGAGGTGAACTGATTAGGTGTAGTTCACCTGGACATCTGGGGTGTTTTATGTGTAATTATATGTGAGGGAGTAAATTGTATGAGGTTGAATAATTGTCAAGGAAATGTAATTATAATGAAGTTTAAATTTGTCCCATTTTGTTGTAAATGTTATTGTGACCTTTTTGAATAAAAAATTTGAATTTTTGAAATGTTAGAGCTTTCGAAATGGCGTCAGTACTTCTATAAGTAGTAGAAGCCAAAATAGAAAAAAACAGGTAGCTTTGATTTTTGTATTTGTGTTAGTACATGGAAAGTTTGATTAAGTGTAAGTGTTGAGTCATCATGAGCATGGGGAGGTCAGAGGGAGATTTGGGTAATAGAAATGAAATATAATAAAATATAGGGCAGGGGGCAATGATGGAAAAATATTTTCACCGAAAAGGTACAAAACGTTTGACATTAATTGTGGAAGGGACGCAGCGGTTCTAAAACAGAGGGCGGCTCGTGCGAGGCCCAATAACTACCAGAATTTAGAGAGAAAAACTATAAATAATGCTTCATCTTCTTCATTGAAACGTTTATCAACTTTGGAAAAATTGAAGAACAGAGAGAGAGGAAAGAGAAAAATAATAGAGATTCTTATGAGAAATTATACTATAGTGATCAACAATCAAGGCGATAGAAGGTTGCAGAGACTGAGTCACGAAGGTGGTAGTATATCAGCGATGCAAAGGAAAGATTTGGCACTGCTTTAAATTTGTTTTTAGATGTTGAAGGTCAGTAGATGTTTTTATGATATTGTTGATGTGTGTTTGAAAGAATTTTGTGGTTATCAAATTTCAAAAAATTACTATTTATAGTAACCTATAAAAATCTGGTTGATATATGTGTATAAAACAGATTCAATGATATACGTATATATATGATGTATGTATAAAAGATAATGATAGAATACCTGGACCTGTATGTAGGTCGAGAGTGAGGAGTATTTGTGTAGAATCAAACCTCATATTAGATTTGCTGTTAAGATAGAGGCTTCACCGATGATGGAGGCGTCGACCTCTGGTCGTTCGGCTGAGTCTGATAATGTTGAAACTGATAGGGAAAATGAAGTAAGAGTAATTCAATTCCCAGATTTCCCTGGACAATTGGTATCATACCCTCCGAACTCTGATGTGTTTAGACAGTTTTATAAATCTAAGGCTCTTATAGGGGGAAGATGGGGGAACTTTGTATAACATACCGGTAGGCAGTTTCGAAGTTGTATAGTAGAATCTGGGGAGGAACATTTTTTTATGTTGGCTGATTTAGAGAAGGAGAACTCGGATAGGGGGTTAGACGAATCGATCTCCTTGGAGTATTATGACGAAAATGTCTAGGGTAACCTGGAAGAGGGCTTTCTATATTACCTGTCTTAGTTGAAGTATGGGTTGAGTTTGCCCTTTAGCAATCTTGCGAAAGGGATAAGGAATGTTATAGGGGCATGTCTTGCCCAGCTGAACGAGAACATGTGAGAGGTAATAAATGTTTGTGTAAGTTTGAATAAGTTGTGGGAGGAGAATGAGGTGGAAATGAGAATTTTTCCTGAAGATGTATTACAGTTTTATGGAGTGAAGAATTGTTATGCAAGTAGAGGGGAATATTTTTTTGCGATCTCATCTCGATCTCTTTTCTTCAATCTGAATTTAGCAGGTCCAATGTAAAATGATAATGTGATTTGGGTGAAAGGTGATTGCCTTCAGAGAGATGATGAAGAACCCATAAAACTTCTGTATAGAACTATGAAGAAAAGTAAGTGTGATAACATATAATATTAAACTACTAAAATTGAATACTGTTCTGTTATAGATAATGTGTTATTGTTTGACAGGTCCTCTGTCGAAGGTGAAGAAGAAGAAGTCCCTGTTAGATACGATTACTCCGGAAGGGATCGAGCTCGAGGTAGTGCTGAAAGACCTCAGCATTAATAGAAATAAATGAGCTAACAGCAGGTTCAAAAAAGTTTAAAAGTCTCAAGAAACGAGACTAATGATGGGTGTTGGTGGCAATAAGAAGAGGGGAACTGATGGAGAGAGACGAGTAGTTTTGCCAAAGGCCTCTATAATGGATTTTGCAGATGTGCCGGAGTCTGCCACGTTGAGCAAGCTAGCTCGGGCATTTTCGAAGAAGAAGATGTTGAAGCGTGGCTTGATTTTTGGAACCACGGGGAGTGGTGAGGTCGAGGGAGAGGGAAAAAAAAGAAGGTAGATCCTTCTTTTAAACTGATTGGGGTAAAGGTCGCAAAGAATCAACCTGATGAGGAAGACGAGTTGAAAGCCTTGGAGGATAGGGCGAGGCTTACAACTCACAAGGGTGTGAAGGAGACGAACAAAGTGGTAAGTTTAATGATTTGAATGTTTTTAAAATTCTGTATAGTAATTTAATCTTAAATGTGTTTGATTAATTTTTTGCAGGCTGCTCGTTTGAGGAAGGGGGACCTGCCACGGGATGGAGGAGGAGAAAGCCGAGCTTGAGAATGGAAAGGCAGAGCTCGAGATGGAGGTAGCTCGATTAAAATTTGATTTGGTTTGGGAGGGGAAGTGACTGAATTATGTGAAGGTTGCACAAGAGGTGGAGATTAACGAGTTGATAAAAGAAGCGGAGAAGAATCTGGAAGAGGTGGTAGTCCAGCGTGATAGACTTGGGCGCCACCTCCTCAAAATGGAGTACTCCAAAGCTGAAGTGAATGACATTATGGGGGGTACCTATGTTGAAGAGGAGGAGGATGACGATGATGGGGCTGGAGTTGTAAGAGGGTTGGATGGTGTCTCTCCCTAAACTGAGCGAGAGAACCAAGGGGATGACATTGTGAACCCAAAGAATGAGAATGAGAATGAGAAGGTAGAGTAAAATTGTTGACTCTGTGGTTGTGTGATTATGAGGGGTTTGTGAACTGTAGTTGTATGGATCATCGTTTTGTAGGATAAAATTTTGTAGGCTAAGAGATGTTCGTAAACCTTGTTTGTAGGAACTTAAGGATATGTGCCTAAGAATAAAAGAATTAGAGAATGAGCTCGCTAAGGAGAAAGATGCCTCAACGTCCCTATTGACTTCGCAAGTGGAGCTACAGGTTAGAAAAGAGCAAGAGATATTTGACTTGTGCTGCATTACTCTAGAGCTACAAAGTAAAAATTAGAGCATTAAGATAGACCAAAAATGTGCTAATAGTTTAGGGACAATGGTACTCAATTGTGTATAGATAATATCAAAGTAGTACAAAAATTATAATATATAGAATGTGTACCTTGAAATTGGAAGCACGTGTTATTGCAATTGAACTGGGATCATACTTCAACCTTAAGATTAGATGCAGTTTCATTCAGTAGATGTCAAAAAATAGAAATTATTTAGAAAAAAGATTCATGTATGTATTGAGGGAGTATTCTTGAATCAAACTTGATGTATTGTATCTATGATGTGCAGGTCGAACTGGAGTCAGCTCGCTTGGGCAAAGAGAAGATACGCCAATATAACCAAGAGTTTACGGCAGAGTTTGATAGAATGAGAGAGGCAAATGAAGATAGGGAGGATCAACACGCAATAGGTACATTTCAAGTTCATCGAGGAAACACAAACTGTTAATGACCTCACTCGGAAGATCGAGGAGAAGGATGCCAAAATTAGTAAGGGGCAAAAAGAGCTCGCGGAGACGAAGGAAGAGACAACGAAGCTCAAAAGCCAGAATGATGCGCTGATGGTCAAGAGTAAGGAAGTGGGCATTACTCACTACCTTATCCAGGCGTTAGAAACAACAGAGAAAGAGTTACGTCATTTTGTGGCCAGTCTGGAGGAATAAATGATTAGCAAAATGAATGAACAAGATCAGACTCAAGCTGATTTAGTGAGTACGAGGAGCACACTGAAGCGATTAAAGAATAAAATGATTAAGAAAGATAGCGAGATGAAGAGAGCTCGATATGACCTATCTAACTCCGAAATTGCGGTTTAGCAGTTGATTGCAGCTTTACCTGCTAAAGATATAGAGTTCCGGTTGGTGTAAAGACGATGTGATGAGTTGAATGAGAGCGTGGCACAATTGAAGGCCGATTTGGCTCTGGCTAATTCGCCTGTCAAAAATGTCAAGGATGGAGAGCGCTCAAGGAAGAATAAAGGTGATGCCAGGGTCTCCATTGTTTAAGGGGATGTGGTTAGCCTATCAGCTCAAATTAGAGAGCTAGAGGGAAATATAGTTCGTATTCAGGTCAGGTTCAAAAAGGAAATGAGCGGCTAAGGGAGTGCTAAGGTAAGTTGGATGCTACTCATGTAAAGGAACAGGAGTTAGAACGGGTAATTAGAGGTAAGGATATTTTAATAAGGAAAAAAGATGAGTTGCTAAAGAAATCTCCTGCCGAGGCAGGTGTAGACAGAGAGCATGAGGAACTTTATGCTCAAGTGGCAGAATTAAGGATGATGAACTAGGCTGAGTCACATAAAGCAGATGGGAAGGCGAGGGAGCATATAAATCTTATGTCCCGTGTAGATAGTCACTTAGAATGACACGAAGCACGGTACAAGAAGTTGCAAGAACGCCTTTAAAAAGTAAGAGTTAATTTTTCCAAGGTAGTTATGTCGGAAGTATCATGCTCAGAGATGTTAATGGCAATGATCGTCTATTTTGTAAAGGAAGTGAGAAGGCTCAAGTTAGAGAGGGATATACTGCACGACTGTTTGTCGGATATAGGGTGTATTTGTAGAGCTGACGTAGATCGAAGAAACTGTATGAACTTTATAGAGACGGAGTTAGGATCTCGATCTACAAAATTATTAGAGTAATGTAGGATTAATATGGCTGTTCGAGCTCGAGATTTTATGGTTGATCATCCTCCTATTGTAAGGAAAGCGTAATTGACCTCCCATCAGCATTAAAAGAATCCTTAGAAGTGGCTTGTAACCTGTAAAAGTATCTGTTACAGACATATTGAGAGATGAAAGCTAGTTTGACCTTTGCTTTATTTAATGTCTGGTAGAGTTTTTTGATTGAAAACTTTTATGACCTTTGTTTTAATCGCATAGTATGTATAGAGTTCGATTGAAAGCTAGTTTTACCTTTGCTTTAATCGGTATAATTGTCGCAGCCATATTGAGAAATGAAAGCTAGTTTGACTTTTGTTTTATCTTATGTCTGGTAGAGTTCTTTAATTGAAAACTAGTATTACCTTTGTTTTAATCGCAAAGTATGTATAAAGTTCGATTGGAAGCTAGTTTTACCTTTGCTTTAATCGGTATAATTGTCGTAGCCATATTGAGAGATAAGAGCTAGTTTGACCTTTGCTTTATCTTATGTCTGGTAGAGTTGTTTGATTGAAAACTAGTATTACCTTTATTTTAATTATAGAGTATGTATAGAGTGCAATTGAAAGCTAGTTTTACATTTGCTTTAACCGGAATAAAAGCTAGTATTACCTTTGCTTTAATCTATGTATTGTCTACGTAAGTAGAGAGTATTGTGGGAAAAAACTTGCAAGTTTTCATTAAATAAAATATAATGTACATTGTATGGAGATGAAATCTCATTTTTGGAATGGACAGAACAAGAATTTTAAAGTGGAGGAGTGAGAGACTTAACGATAGTACCATTTCAGTCGCCTAGTATTCCAAGGATTCAGTAATCAAACTCCTTGCTCTGTCATGAGATAATATGATCCCAGACCAGTTTGACCAATGATTAGGAATGGACCCTCACAATTTTCTGCCAATTTCCCGGTATGTGCCTCCTTGCGGTGTTAAGGGATTTCTCTGAGGACAAGATCGTCGATTTGGAAAGTACGGCTTCAGATTCTTCTATTGTGCGAACTGGCCAGTATATGGTAATATCGACCTAGGTTGGCAATAGCGTATTCCCTAGTCTCATTAATCCAATTCATGTTGAAGGCCAATTCGAATTCATTTTCTTCGCCGGTAAGCTCATGATCTTTGACTGGATGATGGTATTCTATTGGAATAATGACTTTTGTGCCATAGGCTAGGAAGAATGGGGTACAACTGGTTGATTGAAGGGGAGTGGTACGGTATGCCCGTAAGACATGAGGGAGTTATCGTATCCAGTTTCCTTTTTTTTCTTTGAGTGAAACATTTTCTGGAGTTCATCCACGATGGTTTTGTTGGTGATTTTGGCTTGGCCGTTGCCTTGAAGGTAGTAGGGATTGGATGGTGAGTGGATGATGTTGTGTTTGTTGAGGAAATCTATGACTTTTTCTCTAACGAATTGTGGCCCATTATCGATACGAATTAGGTGGGGGCATCCAAACCAAGAAATGATGTGTTTCTAGATAAAAGAGATGACCTTTCTTCTCTAGTTTGACAGATTAGAACTCCTTCTGCCCATTTTGTAAAATAATATATAGCTACGAGTAGGTATCGTCTGTTGCCTAGAGTATTAGGAAATTCCCCGACGATATCGAGTGCCCATCGCTTGAATAGCCAGAACACCTTACTTACATGTAGTTCAAGAGCAGGGGCGCGGATCATGTGTCCATGTCATTGACATGTATTGCATTTGTGTGAGTACTCTTCTGCTTGCTTGTGCATGCTTGGCCAGAATACTCCTTGTGTAATTGCTCTGTTAGCGAGTGATCGACCTGGGGCATGGGAGCCACAAGTCCCTTCATATAAATCTCTGAGCATTTCATATACTTTTTTTTTTTTCTGGAGAGGCACTTGAGGTAAGGCCCTGTAACTGAACGGCGATATAAAAAATCATATTGATTTGTGTAGCGCTTTAAGTTTTTGATCAACTACCAACGCTCTTTTTGATCTGTTGGAAGGGGCCCTTTACATTCGTTGTCGGTGCCATGGTATGCAAGGAAGGGCTTTCGCCAATCATCGTCTTCCTCTTCATCGCCCCCAGTGTTGATCGTGCATACAGAATGTCGATCAATACTAGAGATCTGTGATGTGGTTGATTGACCGTATGCTCTTGTACAGGAAATCATCAATGTAGACTTCCACAATTTTTCCAAGATGTGCTTTGAACATAGTAGTCATCAACCGTTGATAAGTTATACCTGCGTTATTGAGTTTGAAGGGTATGACTTTGTAGCAGTAAAGTCCTCTTTCAGTGATAAAAGTGTTATTTTCTTGATCTTCTTCCAAGAGAGAAATATGATTGTATCCAGAAGCAACGTCCATCATAGATAGGAGTTCATGACCTGCCGTAGAATTAAGAATTTGATAGATGTTAGGAACAGGGAAACTATCCTTTAGAGTGTGTTTGTTTAGATCTGTAAATTCTACACAAACTCTGACTTTTCCATTCTTCTTTGGTACATTGAAGATGTTGGATATCCAATCTGGATACTTGGCTTATCGAATGAATCCCACTTTGATCAATTTCTTAATCTCCATATTAACTTCATCTCGAAGACGAGGTGATAGTCGTCGCTGTATCTGCTTGACCGTTGTGGCGTTGATGTTGATGGCCAATTTGTGATATGCCTTGGCCGGATCGACCCCATGCATCTCTTCGAAAGTTCATGCAAAGACATCTCGATTCAGTCGTAATAATTGAATGAGAGCATCCTTATCGTGTTGGACCAACTTGGTACCGATAAAAATACCTCTTCTAGGTCCATTAATGTTGATGTATTCTATAGGCTTCTCTGTTGAAGGCTGATCATCAAGGTAATCAACTTTCTGTAATTGCTATGCATCCTATCTATTTGAGGTATCTTGAATAGCAGAGACGATATTCTCGCAAGCTCGAGAAAGCTTTTGACTACCTTTGATTTCATAGATACCATCATTATGTTTGAAGCGGAGTGCTTGATGATAGGTGGAAGCGATTGCTTCTATGTTGTAAATCCAGCAGCGGCCCATATTCTCGAAATAACGAGATTTGGCGTTGACGACGTAGAAGACGATGCCGATTATGGCTGGTCCTGCGGTAATAGGTAAGATGATCTTGCCTACTTGCTCTTCTTTGAAACCATTAAATCCACTGATATCGGTGTTGCCTGAAATAACTTGATCGGCCAATCCCATTTAGTTGATTGTGCTCTGAAAGAGAATCTCAATACCGCTTAAAGTATCGATCATCATTGTTTGCATGACAAACATTTTTATCTTGGGCATTATGATTAATGCATCATGATGTAGAAATTTTACATGACTAATGTCATAATCTTTGAATAAGATCCCAAGCCGGCGATTGCTCGACTCAGGTAGAAGCTTGGCTTCTTTATCTTGAGGTGTGAGGTCGCAAAATTTTGATACTCTCCTGTGCTTAAATTGGTAAGAGTTAACGATCTGATTAATTTTGATCATGTTGTTATGTACATATGGTAGAAATGTTTTTCCTCAGCTTGATCTTCAACCTGGATTACTTCGAGCTGCTTCTTATAGTTGCCATCCTCGTATAATTCAAGGTCGATAATGTATTCGTACATCCGTCCTTCCTTGAAAATGAATTCCAGCAACCTCTGTAAAGCATAACAACTGTCAGTAGAATGATAGTTTACCTTGTGATGCATGCAGGACGGGTGGCTTTTGATTGGCTCCAATGGTTGAGAGGGGCGGTATAGCTTCACTTGGATAAGATTGGAAAAATTGTGAAGATTTGAACATTCATCTTTGGGAGGACCAGTTTAGGTAATGTACCGCCTTTCCGAGGATTGCCAGTGTTGCTCTTGGAACGCTTTTGATCACCCTGATCCTCCTTCGATTCATTATTTCATTTTGTAGGTGGACCTTTAGTGGTCAGGATAGATTTAGTAGATTTATACCTTTCTGGCATCATCCTTTCCAGGTCGACATACCCATTGACCTTGGTGATCATATCCTCCAAGGTCGCGGGTTTGTTGAGGAAGAGGTGCTTTTTGGCCTTGCAATCAAGCTGGAGCGCGTTGGTGAAAGTTATAACAACTATTTTCTGATCGAGATTATCCACTTCTCGCGCGAGCTCCAAAAACTTCTTTGCAAAATCCTCGAGCTTCTCTCCCTGTGACTGTTTAAGAATAATAAAAGAATATAAATTTTCCTCTTTGTTTCTGTGGTGAGCATACGTCTTGATGAATTGTTTTCGTAACTAATCGAATGTGAGTATGGAATCTTAAGGTAAAAAGTGGAACTACCAGAGTGGTTCTTCCTGTAGACTTGTTGCAAACAGACGGCAGAGGATGTGGTTGAGATTGGAGTATAATCCCATTGAATCATGGTATTGTTGAATGTGCTCCTTTGGATCGGTGCCCTTGTATTTACGAATTTTGGAGTATGGAAACCTCTCGGTATTTCTATATTGAATAGTTCTTTGGCAATCGGACTTCCCTGTAATTTGGTAAGGTCATCTGTAGTGCCTAGAACTTGTGTTTCAATCAACTGCTTGATGCGCTGATCAATATGCTCTTGTGTGATGTGATGTATTGACGTGCTGCTTGAGTGGCTTGGCAAGGAGGTTGAGGATTATGAATACCGGTGCCCTCACTCAATTGATTACGTGCTGAAATTTGAGGTTGAGGTCATTGTTTTTCCTCCTAACGTTTAGAAAATCAGTGACCTCTACTGATCTATGACTGAACTTTACCACCCAAATGAATAGAAAGTTGATGTTCATTCTGAATATTTCTGGAAATAACGTTGTTGGTGGCTCCTCGAAGTCCCAATCTTTCCCACACATAAACCTGGGAGGTCTCTGGTATTTGATCGCGATCTCTGGTTTGAGGAGCCTGTTGAGTATCATGTAGAGCCTGTAACACAGTCTGCATGGCAGTCATCTGATCTTTATGTCGTTTGAACGCTGTCAATTGAGCTGTCTCTCGACTTTGAGCTCCTTCTCGTGGAGCTCTCGGTCAAGAGTTAACTGACGTTCGAGCTCATTACGATTCTTTGTTTCAACGTGAAGATTTGCCAGTAGTTTTGTAAGTTATTCTGGCTCAATTGAAAGATCGAGCTGGATTCTAGTTGCTGGTTATCTGGAAGTGACCATGATTAGAGATTGATAGTAGAGTGAATGTATGCTTTAGGATATCTTGGAAATGTCTTCATTCCTATAGACGATGCCAAATGTAATGGCCTAATTCCCTAAGCTTGAGATGGCTCGGAATTTTCTATTGCACCAATGTTCATGTGACAAAAACTAATGTAAAGCAAGAAATGGCACATGTGATTTAGCATGGAAAATCTTTGAATAGGTAAAAAATCACAATCCCGAGTTGAGGGTTTTAATAATAGTAACTTTTATTGCTTGAGGCTGATATCTTATTATAAGTGATCTCTCGAACTAGAAATACTTGATCTTATAAATAATAAATTTAGTGTTTGAGAATCTAGAAAATCTAGTTTTCTTGGTGTTTTCTCATATATATTTTTAATTTTTGTTTCTTATTCTAGAACTTTTTCCTTATATAGGCCTTGCCTGCAGTTCGTTATCGTGCAGAAGCATGTTCTCTGAACAATGGGGGAAGTGGTGGTTAACTGAGTAACTATTGAGTTCATGAGAGATAGGTGTCTTTGTGTGCTCGATCCACGTTTTTCATCAGTTCGTGGTGTAGGTGTCAATACTGACTGTTCATGTCACATGTAAAATGTGTGAGTCTGATATGGAGGTAGTTCGAATTGGGTTAGGCCGAGAAATAGGTCCCTACAGGGAATATTTTTTGACTTTCCTTTAAGGTGAAGAAGATCTAGAGAGTATCCGTATAAAGATTGCTTTCAAAGAAAGTCTATTGTTCGTCCTAGTATGACCAAGGTGGAGTGACATCTCCAACCTTTTCTCCAATGCATCTATGGATACGCATGTAAACCTATCCATCCACATAGTGGCTCTTTTGAGTATTTATGGTCATAATAGATGCATCTTGGAGATGGTCTTACGTTTGCCTATTGTCAACAACTAGGAAAACAATGTTAGCACGACTTCTCACTTAGATCATTAGATTGTAGGCTCAATTTTTGAATCGACCAATCAAGTCGACACGACTTGACGGAGCTAGTAAGTTTACCTCCCGCACTTCTAATGATTATTGTACTGCTAATGGGATAGATGATTGAGCATCGAGAGTACCCCATTTCCACACCTAGTCTGGGTTGGCGGAGAACCTAATCTGTCGATTAGACTAATCATTAGGCCACTGCTATTATAGTCACTGTTTTCGGCTAGTGTGTGGGCCATGCATTCTTGTTCCCCACAACATTGATTAGTGAATCATAAGCTTTTCCCAAATCAACTAGTAACTGGATGATAACTCAGTGTCGCCCTTCTGTGCACATCTAAGTATGCTGTGTATGTGTCAAGGACACCTCTATAATGCACAAAGTTGGGTCTTTAACGTCGGCCTGTTATTTATGTGAGTTGTGATTCAGTATCTATCGTTAGATATTTAAAACCCATTGACGGCGTATTTACATTATAGTAGATTATTAATTTGATAAAATACTTTTCCTGGCATTAGGGGGAGATATGAAAGATAATGCTACGGACTTTCCTAAGTTAACTTGGGAAACGCCATCGTTATCTTATTTGGACCCGTTTACATAATAGAGTGACAACAAGGTCCAACGGATTCTTCACTTGTAATAAGACGTAGATGAATTGCTTAAATGCATTTTAGCAACACTGCTAGAATGACCAAGGAATGTGTACCTGCATGTAATGCACCTGTACATCCGAACGTTCTAAGAAACTGACATACCTCCCGTAAACGAATCTAAGACTCGTACTACGCGCAGAGTACCATTAGAAGAATGTATTATGAGCCGATGAGTAACAGAATAAGGGATAAGATATGGCTTATGGTGTAGCCGGTTCATCGGGATTGAAACCACCCATCGGCTAGGCAATAATAGCTATGCGACGAGTTGATGCATTACGAGACAAGCCCGGTGTGACACATGTACATGTTAATAAAGAGATCTTGATCTATTATGTATATGATGGTACAACGTAGGATCTTTCAATAGTAATCGTCGATATTGTATTCCCTTCGCTGCTGCGCTCACCATCAAGGATGAGGATTCTGAACCACTTATTGCAAATGACTGTTTTGTTGTACATTGGCAAAAGCGGGCATCTGAAATCCAAGCTGAGCCCAACGCACTAGCAAAATGCGAATGTAGGGGCTAAGTTTCGGAGAGGGGAAACTAGCTCTTACACCGCTGGATTAGCTTCACGTAGGTGTTTCGCAAGTAGCTAATATAACAGTAAGATACTAAAATACTAACACACTTGCGTGAAGTCCTAGAATGGGATGCTCCATGACCTCTAGCGAGGATTTTTAAGAGAAATGTTATATATCGATGGAGTCGATGGTTCGAGAGGTTGAGATTTACAGGGTATTCGAAGGCAAGCTTACAGGGCTTATGGGGGAGAGTTTTCTAACCCCTTCATAGTTCCTCCTCTCTCCTATTTATAGAACATAGGGAAGACTGAGTCACCATGGGAGGTCAAGTTACATGTGTATCCTCAAAGGATAACTGACTTATACCCGGAGTTGGTTTTGACACTGTAGCTGTTGGTTCTTACACTGTAGCATATGGCTCTGGCACTGTAGTATCTGGTTCTGGCACTATAGTTGTCGAGCGCCTTGTTTCACTTATATGTCTGGTGAGCTGGCTATCAGACGTGTCTGCCTTTGACCATATACATCCATGGTTAAAGGATTTCTGGTATTGATGCTGAGTTCAGGCGCTGCTCATCTATCTTTGACTATGGCAGTTGGCTTCGATGATTCCTTCGAGTGTTTGATTAGTCTCGGAAGGCTTCACGGATTCAATTATTGTCTTACTGGGCTTCGGATCTCTATGTAGGCTTCGATGTAGCCTTCGAGTGTTCGATTGGAGCTAGAAGGCTGCGAGTAGGCTACTACATTCTCCCTCTCTCAGTAGGGGCCTCAGAAATTAGTGTAAAGGGCGCGTGCTGAGAAAAATGGTTGGGCTTGGGAAGTTGGAAAGTTTGACTGAGTGATTGTTGTAATTCTGAGGAGAGTAATTAAGGATGGTGATTAATACGGGTGGTGATTAAAGAGGGATTAAATGCATATGCATTTACGTATAAATATGGAGCGGTAGGAGCGTTACAAACTATCTTCATCTTCTTCTCCAAGTAATCGAACCATGGACACCACACCTAATACCAGGTGCCAGAGGAGAATGGTGATAAGGGAATGTCGCATACGGGAGAAGACTCGCGAGCCGAAGCAAAGGTTCTTTGGTAACCAAAGTCTGGACTGGGTGATGCAAGATTTAATTGAGCTAAAGCCAGAGGAGCCGATCAGTGGGATGCCGTATGCACACTGGTGGAGGGTGCTGCAATGGATGAACCCACTCGTCAGCAACCGGTTCTTCTTCCTACAATGTATGGCCAAATATTTGGTAGACGAAGAAGACCGAGTTGAAGATAAGGAGGTCGGGCTCTGCAAGAACTGCACCGTCTGCAAATAGAGGCGTCTTGGTTTTGGCATTGGCACTAGTGTTGAGTGGTGGGAAATGGAGATGTTTTGTTTTCTGTTAATGTTGTCTCTGTTTGTTTTTGAGTATGCACATGTATTCGAATGAAATTGGTCTGTTTTGAAGTAAATTTTTGTGAGTGTGACAAACATAGTAGACGAAGATAATGTAGGCGCGATAGCAATTTATCGAAAGTTGAACTTTTAGGAACGAACATTAGAAGTGGTAAGAAACTAGGGTAAAGTTAAATAATCGAATAATGTAGGCGCGATAGCAATATGTATGGACGAATGGCCAACGTAGAATGTAGGATATGGTTCGCAAACAAAATCAGGAGAGGTTTGAAAACTTCCGTTGTCGAAGGCAAATGGGATTCGACTGCAAAATCTGATGGCTGTAACAGCTGACATGTTAGAGGCGGTAATGTTCTAGGGTAGAGTGCCCTGCAGGTCATCATGATGTTTGCTCGGTTTACGAAAAAGGGTAGAAGTAACACGTAGGTTTGAGGTAACAACTTCGGGCAGGGCGTCAGAAGGTTCGAGAGACTTAATTTTTTTTAGGGAGGTGCGTGACACACACGTGGGAGCAGTTGAGGGTAAAATTGTAAATGTACGTCTCAGCCGAAAAATGAGGGGGAGTGGAGGAGTGGTAATGATGGTAAGGGTGGAAACCGAGACGGTTTTGTCTGAGGTGGTATTTAATGGGGCGAGGGAGAAATTTACTATTCCCCAAATTAGCAATCATAGAGAGAAAACCAGGAGAAGGAGAGAAAATATGCGCCATTGTTGAGGTAGAGCTTGTTGGAGGGAGAGAAAGAATCGCCGTTATTGTTGTCTGAATCATTCGAAAAGGTACTTCTTCTTACTTTCTTCAAAAATAGGTGATTTAGTAGTTCTCCTCTGTAATTTCTTCTGCTGTCTTGGTATGTTGGTTGTATTGTGAGGTAGGAGATGTTAGGTTTTTTTTTTATTGATTAGAGTCTGGCCGAGGAAGGGGGTAACCCAAGTGGTTGGAGGTACGACCCAGTGGGAAATGGGGAATATTGAGGTGGTGACCAGGGTTATAGTCAAACATTCGACTATGGGTTAGGCGAGTTGTAGAGGATATACCAAAATATGATATCGAAATGTAATAGTCGAATATATCGATCTAATTGTGTGCCTCTTCTTCTGTAGGGTATAATGCGTACCCGTCAATCTTTTAGACTGTTGTTGATAGATGAGGAGATCAAAGCAAATGAACCGAGTATGTCTGGTCGTGCTCAAGTGAGTAAGAGCAGCAACACAGAAGTGTTAGATATAGCAACAGGCATCCCACTAGCTGTGGTAGTACCAGAAGTGGGTGCTTCGAGTAAGAGTCATCATAGGGCTTGAGTGATCGGGGAGAGTAATGAAGAGAAGATGGAGGGAGGGGAGGGAAGAGGAAACGAAGGTAGTATCGAGCCTTCGGGGGATGAGAGAGAGGAAGGGGAGTAAATCGTTCATAGTGATAGTTTGGTTAGTTAGAGGGGAGTTACAGGGTCAGTTTCGGCGTAAGAAAAGGCCAGATTGGATCGATTCATGGCAAAGCATAAGTTGTCAAAGGTAGGCATTGTACTGGTGGCGGTAGGGGCCGAGTTCACATTCAAGGATACCCCTCGAGAGGGTTTCATGGCATTCAGAGGTCAGATTCGGCTAGGGATGCGACTATCTCTTCAAAGGTTGGTGAAGGAGGTGTTGAACTTCTTGGATGTTGCCCTATGCCAGATGAATGGTAATTTTTACGAGATGATGAGGGTAGTCGAGGGTATGAATGTAGAGTTGAAACGCGAGAATAGGGGTTTAATCGAGTGGTTTGATATTGTATCGTTCTACTCGAGAAAGGGGATAAGAAGGTGGATACTTACTACATCCAATGTCGTGCAAACAAACCATGGTTGTTTGATCTGTGCTCGATGGAGAGAGGGTGGGATAAGGACTTGGTTGTGGTAAGAGGTAATTACGTGAATGCCGAAGGGGAGGATGCTTATAAGCTGCAGCACATGGTATATAATCCAAGTAAGTTGTCAGTTGAAAGCTGTGTAATATGTTAATTAAATAGGTTGGTAAACATGTTTTTCGTTGTTTTGCAGAACCTGGTAACAAAACTTTGACAAACCCGAAGAAGTACATTGATAAATTCATCAACTTGGATGGGAGTAGATAAACCGGGTTTTTAAGAAGTTGGGAATTATGAGGAAGAGGCGGAAGAAGACAGATACATTACTTCGAAATGTACCTGTTGTTGCTAGGCCATCGAAGAAGAGAAGAGAAGAAGGCACTTCACAGGGGACCGAAGGAATGGAGAAAGCAAGGTTGATTCATAAGTCAAACTATTTTCCAAGTAGGCAGCAAGCAACGCTAGTGCCTGAAGTAGTTCCTGAGGTGACGAAGCAGGCTAACAAAGGTAAGGGCAAGGTTGTTCCTGAACCTTCAAAAGTCCAACAGTCGAAGACTATTCAATGTAAGAGGCCTCGGAAGCTGGGGGCTGATGATGTGGAGGATGCAAACAAGGTGTAACATGAAGCCGAACTAGAGGAGCATGCTCGAGCCAAGGCCACATCGATGGTGACTCTCTGCAGAAATGACCCAGAGGAGGCTTAAAAGCAGACGAATAAGGTTCTGTATCAGGTAACTATTTTATGGGGTTCTGAAATTATGTTAAATTTTACTATGCTTCAAGAGGTATTGATGGCTTGAGTATTCTAGCAGGTGCATGCTTGGGCTCAAGCTTTTATCAAGGCCCAGAAGGTAATAACGAGATAGCTAAAATAGGTGGTGGACAGTCTGGAGTTTGTTTGAGGGACCGCGCTATCGCTGGAGACCGAGGTTAATGTGCTAAAGCGAGAGAGGCTGAATATTAGAGCTGAGTGTGCGAGGGAACTCGAAGCTGAGCGTGACAATAATGCTCAAATGCGTAAGGTGTTAGAGTCAAAGCTTTCTGAGAAGGTGTTGGAAATAGATGAACAGAGGGTTGCTTTCCAGGCACAGTTCGATGAGGAGTACGAGACGACCACTTCCTTGAAGAACTTCATAGACAGTTTGTGGTATAATCCCATAACTTTCAAGCGCTTTGCTTCACCTGAAGGATGCTCTGTCGAAGGTGTCTCTCAGATGGAAGGGATGGCAGTGGATCCTGCTGGTAGAGGTGGTGATGTGGAGGTTCCCGTGGTCGATGAGGCTGCTACTGGTGTTGTAGCTGATGGGTTCGTAAATGCTATGGGATCGAACCCTTCTGTCGATGGCATTGAAGGTGCTGTTGCTAGAGTGCCTGTAAAAGATAGTGCGGCCACTCCTGTATGAGTGGAGTTCAGGTAGAAGGTGTGTCTATGTTGTTTGGTTGCTGAATTAAACTCTCTCTTAGCTTGATGTAATGTTTAAGTTTTCCTGATGGGGAGTATAGGGACATATCCCTTAATCTCACTCATAATCGAGCTCATGCAGTTCGATTTACCTCTATCTCAGGCTCACGCAGTTTTAACACTTAACACTCTAGTCAAAAATTCTAACCAGCCCCACAAACTACTCAAGAACGTGGGTTAAGTTAAACCTGGAAAATGTTATTCAGTCAAAGATACTTGTCTCCCACAAACTCGTCAGTTATTCAGTCAACCGCCACTAGCCACATCATTCGAAAAACGTATTCTAGCACGATAAAGAGCTGTGAAGAAGCCTATAAAAAGGAAATGTTCCAGAAGAGATACGGACCAAAAAAATCATTCAAAACTTCTTATTTACAAGATCAAAAGCATTTCTATGTTCTAGAGATCACTTGTAATAAAGATATCCACTAAAAGCAATAAATATACTTTTACAGAAAACCTCCATACAAGGTCATGGTTTTTTACATGTTTAAAGGTTTTCCACGCTAAAAACACATTTTCTCATTTATTACTTTCTATTAGAGTATTGTTACAGGTTCATTGGTGTGATAGCTAGTTCCTAATCAAATTGAGCTTACGGAATTTGGCCATTACATTTGGCGCCGTCTGTGAGAAAGATTGCATTTCCACGATACCCTAAGGCAGTCTTTAATTACAATTTTCAACTATAGTTTCTTCCAGACGATAGGCTCCAGGAACTCAGCTCGAAATTTTTGTAGATTTGGGACAACTCACCGAGTTACGGGCGAATCTCCACGCAGAGGTAGAGAAACGCTCTGAGCTCAAACTTCAGTTGACAAATGATTGCGAGCTCCGAGAGAAAGAGCCTGATGCATAGCGACAAGCTTGTTTGACAACGCTCAAATGGCACGAAGATCAGATGACGATGATGGAGACTGCACTCGAGGCTCTACAAAATACTCAGTAGGCTCCTCCAACCAGGGGTCACGATCAACTTCCAGAGACCTCCCGCATTTTAGCAAGGGAATGGTTAGGACCTCGGGGAGTTGCTAGTAAAGCAATCTCCAGAATCTGCCACATGAACCGCAATCCTCCATCCATTTGAGGGGAGAAGTCCAATCAGAAGTCAGTCAGGGTCATCAGATTCCCAACCATGAGGAGAAAGACCAGCGACCTCTCTATCAGATTCCAACACAAGATTGTTTGAGTGAAGGTATGGGAACTCATCATCCCCTGCCAGCACGTCTAGCAATTCAGCCAATACGTCATTACGTCCCAAAAGAACATATGGATCAACGAATTAAGGAGCAGATCGAGGCACAAGTTCTGGGTACTACCGGCAACACCGCGACGTTACAAGGAAGTCCGATTACCAATGAACTATTTGACATGGAAATACTGAAAGGTTTCCATGCTCCCTAAATTTATAAGTATAAAGGTACGGACCCGAAGGAGCATATCCAGCAATACTGCGATTCATTGGGGTTGTACTCCAATCTTAACCACATTCTTTGCCATCTATTCACCACAAGTTTATCGGAAGAGCCATTCTGATGGTTTCACTCTCTTCCTGAGGAATCTATCTACACATTTGATCAACTGCAGAAGCAGTTCATCAAAACATATGCCCACAACAGAGACAAAGATGAGAACTAGTATTCTCTTATCGGTCTTAAGCAGTCACATGGAGAAAAGCTTGAAAATATTTCAAAGAAATTCCTAGAGCTCGCAAGAAAGGTGGATAACCTCAACCAAAAGGCAGTTGTGACTGCTTTCACCAATGCTCTTCGGCTCGATTGCAAAGCCAAGGAATACCTCTTCCTTAACAAACCTACGATGTTAGAGGAGATGATCACCAAGGTGAACAGTTATGTCGACTTGGAGAGGATGATGTCTGAGCGACAAAAGACTACTAAGTCTGTCCTCTCCACCAAATCCCCACCTGTGGAGAAGATCAGTGGGCCCAATGAGGAACAGGGAGATCAGAAATGCACCAAAGGAAACACTGAGTAACCTCTGAGAAGAGGTCTACAAAATAAACCTGTCCTCCCAAAGCTGAACGTCCGAGTCTCCACATTTTTTCCACTACTGTTAAAAGACCCGCTCTATCGTGCCTCTCGACCACTGGAGCTCATCAAGAATCGACCATTTTGCATACACCATAAGGTAAATCATCATTCTACTAACAATTGCTATGCTATACAGCGGATGCTCGAGCTCATTTTTAAGGAAGGACAGATGCTCGAATACATTATTGACCTGAAGTCATATCAAGATGGCAACTACAAGAAATAACTCGAGGTTGTTCAGGTCAACGACAGAGCTGAGGAAAAGCATCTTTGCTATATGCATCTCAACCACATGATCGAAATCAACCAAATCACCAATTCCAACCGATCAAAGCGCCGGAGGCTCCCAGAATGCTGTGATTTCACACCTCAAGACAAAGAAGCAAAACTTCTTCCCGAGTCGAGCAATCGCCGACTCGAAATCTCTTTTGAAGATTGTGATACTAGCCATGTCAAATTTCTGCATCATGATGCATTAGTCATAATGCTCAAGATGAGGCAGTTTGTCATGCATACTATGATGATAGATACTGGAAGCGGGATTGAATTTTTTTTCAGAGTACAATCGACCAGATGGGTTTGGCCAACCAAGTCATTCAGAGTGACACAGATATCAGTGGGTTCAACGGCTCCAGGGAGGAACGAGTGGGACCAGCCACTTTCGATGTCGTTTTCTACGTTATCAATGCCAAGTCTCGCTATCTTGGGATTATGGGCCGCTGCTGGATACATAATATGGAAGCAATCGCTTCCACCTACCATAAAGTGCTCTGGTTCAAACACTACAACAGAATTTATGAGATCAGAGGTAGTCAAAAACTTTCTCGAGCTTGTGAAAATACTATCTCTACCATCCTAGATACTTCAGATAGATTGGCCGCATAGCAATTACAGAAAGTTGATCACCTCAATGACCAATCACCTATAGAGAAGCCCACGGAATATGTTAACATTAATGGACCTAGCAGAGGTACATTTATCAGGACCAAGATGGTTTAGCATGAGAAAGATGTTCTCATCCAGTTCCTACAACTCAATCAAGACGTTTTTGCATGGTCTTTCGAAGAAATGCCCGGGGTCGATCCAACTATGGCTTGCCACAAGTTAGCCATCAACGCCAATTCCCCAGCGTTAAACAGAAGCAACGACGTCTTTCACCTCGTCTTCGAGATGAAGTGAACACCGAGATCAAGAAATTTATCAAAGTGGGATTCATTCGAGAAGCTAAATATCAGGATTGGATATCCAATATTGTCGTTGTCCCCAAGAAGAACGAAAAAGTTTGCGGTTGCGTAGATTTCACAGATCTGAACAAACATACCCCAAATGACAGTTTCCCTCTTCCCAACATCCATCAGATCCCTGATTCTACTGCAGGCCATGATCTCCTATCTATGATGAACGCTGCTTCAGGATATAATCAAATACGACTTCTGGAAGAAGATCAAGAGAAGGCAACATTCATCACCGAAAGTGGCCTTTACTGTTACAAAGTCATGCCCTTCGGGCTCAAGAACGCAGGGGCCACATATCAATGATTAATGACTACTATGTTCAAAGTACACCTAGGAAAAATTGTTAAAGTCTACATCGATGATCTCTTAGGCAAAAACATACAGTCTGAAAATCACATCTCAGATCTCAACATAATATTCAACATCCTTCGATCTTATAGAATGCATCTCAACCCTGATAAGTATCAATTTGGGGTACATTCTGGCCGTTTCCTAGGCCACCTCATCAGCAAGAAAGAGATTGAGGCCGATCCAGATCAAATTCGGGCTCTTCTCGACATGCCTTCTCCAAAGGCAACAAAAGACGTTCAAAAAACTTGCTGGCAAGATTGCCGCGATCAACCGTTTCCTCTCAAAATCTTCAGACCACTACCGTTGGCTATTCCTATTACTCTACAGATGTACCAAACGAAGAAGGGTTCAGCCAACTGCAAAAGTCACATGGACACCAGAATGTAAAATAGCTTTTTAGGATCCCAAAATCTATTTGGGGAGGTCTCCCATAATGAGAGCCCCAGTAGGTAATGAGGAACTGATAATCTTCCTAGCAGTCACCGACACTTCTCTCATCTCGGTTCTCATTCGCCTGGAAGGAAAAATTGAGAAACTAGTCTTTTTCATCAGCAAAACACTTACACTAGCAGAAACAAGGTACTCTAAAATTGAGAAACTTCTTCTCACCCTTGTTTACACTTCACAGAAACTCAAGCACTACTTCCAAGCGCATTTCGTCAAAGTGACGACGAACTACCCTCTCCGAGAAGTTTTGTCTAAAAATGAAAAGTCACAAAGAGTGCAACAATGGTCAGTCAGTTTGGGCGAACATGATATCAAGTTCGAACAACGTCATTCTAAAAAAGATCAGGCCGTTACCGATTTTCTTATAGTTTTTCCGGTGGAAGATCCTAAGTGAGAGGAGCACGACCCAGACCTTACCGAAAGTACGCCAGAGAATCCAACTCCTAAGCCATTCGACGAACGAGCTGACTGGATCACTACGTCAGGGTGGAGGCTTTTCATAGATGGATCAACAGGACTCGCAGGGTCAGGAATCGGGATCGTTTTGATTTCCCCTTCAAATGACAAAATTAAGAAATCAATTCGCTTGGATTTTGGGGTCTCAAATAATGTCACCGAGTATGAAGCTCTCATTCATGGACTCAACCTCGCACTTGAGTTCGATGTCCCCGAACTCTCAGTTTACACAAATTCATTACTCATCGTTTATCATTATTCAGAGCAGTATAAGAAGAATGGGAAGATAATCGAATACGGAACCCTCGTTGCAGATAGGATGAGTAAGTTCATGAAAACAACTCTCGAATATCTTCCTCGAGGGGAAAATAGACACGCCGATTCCTTGGCATATTTAGCCGAGCTCTTGGGTTCAGAAGCTCGATATCTTCAGATTGAGATCATTTTAGCCCCCAATACTGATCGCATATCAGTATGTACAATCAACACTGGGGGCGATAAAGGGGGAGACGACGATTGGCGAAAGCCTTTTTTAGCCTACCTCAGAGTCGACAACAAGTACAAAGGACCACTCCCAGCAGATCCAAAAGATCACCAACAGCGGATCAACAACTCGAAGCATTACATTACTCAAAATGATATGTTTTACTGCCTATCCATTACTGGGTCTTACCTCAAGTGCCTCTCGAAGTCAAAAGCAGATGAACTACTCCACGAAGGAACTTGTGGCTCCCACGCTGCAGGTAGATCATTAGCAAACCAAGCAATAACTCAAGGAGTATTCTGGTCTGGCATGGGTAAGCAAGCAGAAGAGTATTCCTATAGATGCGATACCTGCCAGAGACAGAAATATGATACCCGCCCTTGCGCTTGAGCTCCATGCAAGCAAGGATTTCTGGCCATTTAGAAGATGGGCACTAGACCTCATCAGCGAATTCCCTAACTCTCCAGGTAATCGCTGCCACCTACTCGTAGCTACAAATTACTTTAGAAAATGGGTAGAATCAATTCTACTATGTCGAACCAGAGAAGAAGAGGTCAACTTTTTTATCTGGAACCACATAATTACTCGATTCGGGTTCCCCTACCTAATTCGTATTGATAACGGGCCCCAATTCGTGGGAGATAAGGTTGTAACCTTCCTAAATCACCATAATATCATTTATTCACCATCAAATCCATACTATCCTTAAGGCAATGGCCAAGCCAAAATCACTAACAAAACCATCGTGGATGGACTCAAAAAATGGCTTCACTCACAAAAAAAAAAAAATTGGGTTTGTAAACTACCTCACGTCCTGTGGGCGTATTGAACCACTCCCCGATAGTCCACTGGGTGTACCCCATTCCTCCTTTCTTATGGTACTGAGGCAGTCATTCCTTCTGAATATCATTATCCAGTTTGTGATCACGAGCTAACTGACGAGGAAAATAAGTTCGAATTGGCTTGCAACCTCAATATGATAGATGAGACCAGGGAACGCGCCATCACTAACCTAGGTCGATATCATCATATGCTTACCAGCTCGTATAATAACCGAGTCGGGAGCCGTACTTTCCAAATCAGAGATCTCGTCCTCTGAGAAATTCCTCAACATCGTAAAGAGCCTCACGTTGGAAAACTAGCCGACAATTGGGAGGATCAATTCATTATTACAGATCTCTTAGGCCTGAGATCATACTATCTCATGACAGAAGAGGGAATCCTCATTTCAAATCCTTAGAATACTAGACGACTGAAATGGTACTATCGTTAGGCGTCTTACTACTCCATTTCCATGTTTCGATGTTTGTTTTGTAATTCCAAAAGTGAGATTTTTATCTCCATCCAATGTAAATTCTGAAGTTATCAATGAAAGTTTTTTTTTTCACAATGTCATTCTCTTTACAAAACAGTCATCCTCATTCTACATATTTAAGCATAAATGATACTAGCTTGCAATCAATATTTTTTAAGTTCGATCAAGGATATCACTTGATTGGATTCTGTTACTACATATCTGTGAAGGTGGTAAGTGTAAAAACTTGTTCCACATTAAAGACTCAGCCAAACAAGAGATAAGATAAATATAATACTAGTCTTCATCTTTTACAACTTGTTTGGTTCACTTCAGTAGGCTGGATCGAGGATAACACATAGTTCAGTTGAATCTTTACATCTCTGCGACTGTGGCAAGTATAAAAACTTGGTTCACATTAAAAACTCAGCCAAACAAGGGATAAGATAAAGGTAATACTAGTCTTCATCTTTTACAACTTGTTTGGTTCACTTCAGTAGGTTGGATCGAGGATAACACTTGGTTCAACTGAATCTTTACATCTCTGCGACTGTGGCAAGTGTAAAAACTTGGTTTACATTAAAGACTCAGCCAAACAAGAGATAAGACAAATGTAATACTAGTCTTCATCTTTTACAACTTGTTTGGTTCACTTCAGTAGGTTGGATCGAGGATAACACTTGGTTCAGCTGAATATTTACATCTCTGCGACTGTGGCAAGTGTAAAAACTTGATTCACATCAAAGACTCAGCCAAGCATAAGATAAGGCAAAGGTCATACTAGCTTTCATCTCTTTCAATATGCCTATGACATTTCTATAGTTTAAATCAAGCTTGAACTTGGTTTAACTGAACCCGCTTTTGTGATTAAAACGAATGTAAAACTTTGTTTTATATCAAAGACCCCACCAGACACAAGATAAGGCAATGGTCATACTTGCTTTCATCTATTACAATGTGTCTGTGACAATTCTATTTATTTTCAAGTCAAAATCATACTACAAAAGATTCTTTTCTGCCGATGGAGTGTCAGCAATGCTTTCCCCCATATCATCAAGAGGTCTATCTTTTAGTTCGCAGGCCATAACAGCTCTACCTTGATCTATTGATTCACAGTTCGAGGGCCCAGTTGGGTCTCCATGGCACCCAGATAGTTCCCTCGATCTACCTTAGCTCCACAGGTGCATCCCTTCTATGACAGAGTTTTTAGCAAGGTATCTCGTTCTGACTCAAATCTTTTAACTTCCTCTATAAAATATGCAACGATCACCCTTAACAGGTCATTTTGGGACATACCAGGTACTATCGTTGTTGCAAATCTTACCTTCAACCTCTCAAGGCGTGACTTTAATCTAGCGCAATTATCCTTCCATTCGATTATTTCCTAATCAACCCTATCATGGTAAATGACATCTTCTTCCAATTTGGCCATGTACTGCGCCAACTCAGCTAGGTTTATGGCTTCTAAGTCTACTTCTCGAGCACGAAGTCATACAATTTATGCGTTCAACTCTTCCCTAGCTGGCAGATCTTTCAATAATTCCTTCTTCCTCTTCACCAGCAAGTCCTTTGCCTTGATTTCCCCCTTCATAAATTTTTCTCTAATAAGAGCAGCATCCAGTTTATGCTAGCATTCTCTCAAATTTGTATTTCCCTTCTGAACATGCCCCTGAATTTGAGATACGTCACTTTCTAACTCTCTAATGCGACCTGAGAGACTAACTACATCCCCTCGAACTAAAGGAGCCTTAACCTCAGCTCTACTCCCTCCAGAACGTTCTCTAGCTTCAGCTTTCTTGGCACAAGCAATGGCCTGATCCTCTTCGGTTTTAAGTCGAGCAACTCTCTCGTTTAAGTCATCGCACCTGCGCTGTATTTCTCGAAATTCCATATCCTTGGCGGGGAGGGCTGTTTACAAATGTTCAGCCGCGGTCTCTGAAGCCGATAGATTCTCTCGAGCTACCCTCAACTCG
The DNA here is from genome assembly GCA_014058105.1 of Kingdonia uniflora. Classification (NCBI taxonomy): domain Eukaryota; kingdom Viridiplantae; phylum Streptophyta; class Magnoliopsida; order Ranunculales; family Circaeasteraceae; genus Kingdonia; species Kingdonia uniflora. The sequence goes on from JACGCM010001272.1 coordinate 4,308,316, forward strand.
TCGCCCTTTTCGATGAATTTTTGTCTCATTCGCTCCAGATCAATCCTATACCTATGGAGATCAGATCAACATTATTCCTCAGATCGTTCCAGCACCTGAATACAGTATTGAGCCGTGTCGGCCTGCTTACCCTTTATAGCCAACGCGTCGACCTGACGTTGAAATTTCTTGGCACGTTCTGTGACCTCAGATAGATCTTTTAATCCCTTCTTAATCTCAGAATCTTTCTCTTCGACCTGAAGCGTCAGGTCAGATACAGCCTGATTCAACTTCTCAAGTCTGAAATACACTTTTACGTATTGATCTTCTAAGTTCTCATTCACCTCCTTCATCCTGTTAAACTGCTTCGCAAATTCCCGATTGCACACGAGAACGTTGTACTCACGTGCACGAGATGAATCCAATTCGACCTGGGAAATATAACAAGTTTTAGTATAGTTCGATTCAGGAAATCTAATTCCTAACATGTGCATACTACATTCTAAAAGATTACGTGGTTTTTAAAAACATATGCTTCCAAGTACTTTTAAATTAAAAGCTTGGAGTCCATTCTCAGATGAACATTTCATGAAGCTCTTTTCGGCGTACAAGGTACACACTTTTGATATCTTATTTTGTATTAATAGTGTTGAATTTTTGCTATGCATTTCTATCCTATTTACTTGATAACTTAACGTTGGTGTAACATGAAAGTCGAACAACCTATACCGATCTAATCTGCAGCTTAGCTTACGCAGACAACAAGGCTTTAGAGGTCTCTCTTTCCCTAGCGAGTCCAGACTTTAACTCATTTATTCTGAGATTCATCTCTCTAACTACCTACAAGACGTTTATAAACAAAGTCAATCTACAGAAAGTTTCATCCTCACACACAATTCAAACAACTCACAGATATTTATATAAAACACCTATCTACCCTACCTTCTAACTCCCACCTTCTGGGAGCTCGACATCGTCCCCTTGGTTGTCAATCAATGTCTGGTGGGGGACACCATCCAGACCATCCATGACTCCCACCACTTCTGCCTCCTTATCTTCCACCTCAACATAGGTCTCAGCCTTGTGGCATCCACCTCCTCCTAAGAATAGCCCTTCAGTATCAAGTGACGACCTGGCCTATCATGCTCCTCAACCATCTCATCTAAATTGGCCTTTGCCTCGACCTGTAAATGATCGATCGCCACGATGTGAGTGGCCTTCAGCTGCTCGACTTCCTTCATGGCTTCAGTCTTGGCTCGAGCTAGGTCTTTCTCCAGCTCGCTCTTCGCCTTCTTCAGCTCAGATTTTTCTTCTTCAATACCGAGCCAAATCCCCTTGATAAGACGAGCAACCTGTAAAAATTATAACGATCTCAGTTATTAGCCCAAAGTTTATCAAATATTTCTTTCTGATAATATAAAACTTACCATCTTACTCGTGTCTTCTTCCCCGTGGAGAGCCGCCAACCTGGCCCTTTCCCTGACCTCACTAAGGTCATCTACCGCAGCAGGTCGTACCTCAGCGACTTTCTCCCCAGAGGATTCGACCCTCCTCCTTTTCTCTTTGGCGACCTCACCACTTTCTGTGGCGACTGGGGCCGACAAAGTTTTTAACATCCATTTCTTCGGAAAGAGTTGAGTTACTTTGCTCGGCTTAACGGGTTTCGGCTGAGCCGAACTGCCAGTTCCAGGAGTCTTGGAAGGATTCGGTCGAGCATCCTCACCATTTGTTTGCTTTTTTCCTTCATCGACCCCCGCCATCGACCGAGTAGACTGAGCCTTTTGAACCTTGTTCGACCTACTGTCAACTCTTTTCTTTCTACTCAAGCTGAGTTCCCCCAAGACCAGTTCGAGTTCAGTCTCCTCCTCCGCAACTTTGTACAACAGGGATTCTTTCCTTTTCACTGTGGACTTCACACCTGCAATAATACATTTTACTATCAACTACAGTTGTCAATGAAACACAACAATAATTCTATCTGTGCATGTCTATACTTGCTTTGCTTTACAGATCTAAATCGAAGGCTCAAAGGTTCTTCATCATCTCTTTGAAGGAAATTACCCTTCACCCATATGATGCTGTCATTCCAGGTTTGACCGGCTGAATTCAGATCGAAAAAACGACGTCTAGTTACGCTCGCACAGAAATATGACCCCCCACTGGCCTTAAAATTCTTCACTCCATAAAAATGCAGAACGTCCTCAGGGGTTATCCTCCTTACTTTTTCCTCCCTTTCCCACCTTTCATTCAGATGGTCACACACAGTTATTACCTCCCACATGTTCCCGTTCATTTGAATAGGACATGCCCTAATTGCAATCATAATCCCCTTCGCCAAATTGGTGAGGGGAAGGCTCAACCCATACTCTAATTGAGATAGGTAATACAGGAAGCCCTCTAAGAGTTTACTCCGGACATCCCCGTCGAAATACTCTAACGAGATCGATTCATCTATACCCCTATCTTGTTTTTCTACTTCCAAATCTGCCAACAACTAAAAATACACTTCCCCCTTTGTTATCGTACTACCCTTAAACTACCTACCGACAAACTTTACACATTTACCCCACTTCCATCCTACAACCACTTTGGCTTTACAAAAATCTCTAAAGGCATCAAAACCCAGAGGATAAGATACCAACTGACCAGGGAAACCTGGGAATTGTTCCAATCCTCTTTCCCCTTCGTTATCAGACTCATTCGTCCGACCAGAGGTCGAAACCTCATTAACAGACAAACTACCCATCTTAAAAACAAATTCTACAGGCACGATTTTGACCTACAAAGATGCCTCTCACGCTCGACCTACATACAGGTTAAGGTATTTATCATTTTTCCATATATGTATACATATATCTCTATATATTCAACATATATCTCTGATCAATCATTCACATATAATATACATCTTCAACTATGAAAATCAACGTATATCGCATGTATCTCTACTAGCCTTCCGTATCCGAATGAGAATCTGCAGTAGAGTCAAGCTTCCCCCTCACAACGCTACTGTATTGCCACCTACGAGATCCAGAATCTTTTACACTCTTCAACCGTTTATAACCTTCAGATAACTCTTGATCGAATCCCCTAATTTTTTGTCTTTCTTTCTGGGTGCTCTCCTAGTTTTTTGTGATAAAACGTTTGTTTGGAGACGAAGAAAAACTATTTATCCTTTTTCTCTCATGCGGCTAGCATTTATTGCTCCTCAAACTCTACTCACGAGCTTCAAACAATCTATTACCCAATCATCCTTCCGCGGCCAGACGAATCCTCTGAGATTGAGCCGTGCAACCCTACTCTCCTCTAACCTGTACATATGCGTTTCATGCACTTTCCCCTCAAAATCATGATTTGAACTTATCAATTATTATTTATTATCTCGTAACAGACAAATCCCAATTTCTGGGATCAATTATTTGAAACCTTCACCGGTATACAAAAATTGCCCCTTTCGACCTATAACAGCTCGAGTTTACAAATTTCCCATAATTTCTATCCATCACCTATTAAGCGTAAATCATTTATGTCAGTACGTATTTATCTCAGTTCGAACAGTATTGCAGCATTGTTTCATCACTTATCAAACAATTATTCAACTAACATCCAACACATTTCAGTTCGATTCAAGTAGTTTTTATATGCACAATTTCATGAAAGTCAACTTTTATTCATATCAAACATAGTACATACGATTTACAGATAACAAGTTTTCACACAGGAATACAATAGAATGTTATCCGTCCAGTACCAAACTTCAGGTACTTAACAGATAACAACTTTTCCCTGTTTGTTCAAAGCTACAGGTCAGTCCGACATGGCAAGGCATCATGTTGCCCAGTTCTTCTTACTTCAGTGATTTTTCACCCTGATACAAATAAGACATTGGAAGTATCAATTTTTTTCCTCACGTGGCTCAGTTGAAGCCCAGTCGAACTCAAAACGAGAACTATGCAAGCAGTGGACTTAGTGTGGCACCCACAAAACAAGATGAAAGGTCTTCTGGGCGTAAAACCAAGATGAAAATGCATCAGCAGGATTTCCCATCCAGTCTTCTTCCTCTACTACCATCACTGCCTCTTCTATAACCACCACCACCGAAGAGTTGGTAGAGATGAAGAAGGCCCAACCTTTGAATCCACGGCAACACAGAAAATCAACATATCTGCCCTGCAGATACACCTTTCCCTACATATGAACCCCTAACCCTGTCTTTTGCAAGGATGCAGAGACAGGCCCAACGTTCCTCGCCTGCCATGACGAATACATGAAATCTCCACTTATAGTAAAAATCTTCCTCAGCTTCAACCGCTTCCTCTCCCGACAAGCTTTGGTACGTCGAAGGAACAGGGGCTGGGGTCGCCATTTCCAAGAAACGATCACCAAAGTACTTTAACTTCAACCTCTGCGCTTCAGACGTAATCCTCTCTTCAAGATCCATACTCCGAGTTTTCTCCATCTCAAAGAAAGTTTCGCATGCAAGAATTGTTCAAAAGGAGTTGATCAAAGTACTCTTTATATAACCTTAACTTTATTTTGCAGGTACGTTTTCCCAAGCGTCATCATTTATTATGGACGTGACTATTGAAACACAACCGTTACATGCATCTGTATCATCATTTAATACCCATCACTTCCCAATATCACGTAACTTCCACCCAGTCAAACGCCATCATTGTTCTGTTTCAAATTTACAACTTTTAACCTGTTCTTTCTCAACCAAAGCCACTCGTGACTTCGGTTGGGAGGGGGCGATTATAGAGACTTATCCCTTGATCTCACTCATAATCGAGCTCACGCAGTTTGATTTACCTCCATCTTAGGCTCACACAATTTTAACACTTGACACTCCAGTCAAACATTCCAACCAGCCCCACGAACTACTCAAGAATGTGGGTCAAGCTAAACCTGGAAAATGTTATGCAGTCAAAGACACCCGTCTTCTATGAAATCGTCAGTTATTCAGTCAACCGCCACTAACCGTATCATTTGGAAAATGTGTTCTAACACGATGAAGAGCCGTGAAGAAGCCTATAAAAAGGAAAAGTTCCAGAAGAGACAGGGACCAGAAAAATCATTCAAAACTTCTTATTTACGAGATTAAAAGAATTTATATATTCTAGAGATCACTTGTAATAAAGATATCCACTCAAAGCAATAAATATACTTTTACAAAAAAATTCTATACGAGGTCGTGGTTTTTTACCTGTTCAGAGGTTTTCCACGCTAAAAACACCTGTTCTCATTTTCTATTAAAGTATTGCTATAGGTTCATTGGCGTGATAGCTAATTCCTAATCAAATCGAGCTTACGGAATTTGGCCATTACAGGCAGTACTTCATGTTTGAACTTGGGTTTCTTGTAGTTGACGTGAATTGCTTGTGTACTGAACTTAACTTGCTGGTATATGCTGTATTGGAACTTATTACATGTAGTTGAATAGCTGATATTCCTGTATGCTTGTATTTGCATGTTTTGAGAGGCATAAAATGCTTGTAACAGGGCTCGAGCTAGAACCTTGAAGATCTTCGAGGTCGTCTCCGAGTATTAGTCTAGTCGAAAGATGGACATGATACTTAGGTTATACCAAGAATTTTACTAGACTTCGAAGGTCGCCCCGGGGTCTATCTGCGAGATTGAGCCTAAGCGAAGCAATATGTGTTCGCCCCTAATCCATTCCCGAGGGTCCGGTCTATCGACCATTCATGCCCCTCGAGTTTGATCGAATTGGAGACTTGAAAAACTTTGAGGTCGCCCTCATGTATCAGTCTGGCTGAAGGCTTGACATGATACTTAGGTTAAACCAAGAAATTCACTAAACTTTAAAGGCCTAAACCTGAACGAAGCATAATGTGGTCTCCCCTAATGCATTCCTGAGGGTCTATTCTGTCGACCATTCATGCCCCTCGAGTTTGCTCGAATTGGAGACTTGAAAAACTTTGAGGTCACCCCCAAATATCCGTCTGGTCGAAGGGTTGACATGATACTTAGGTTAGACCAAGAAATTTACTGGACTTCGAAGGCTTAAGCCTGAACGAAGCATAATGTGGTCACCCCCAATACATTCCTGAGGGTCTGGTCTATCGACCATTCATGCCTCTCGAGTTTGCTCTAATTGGAGACTTGAAAAACTTTGGGGTCGCCCCCAAGTATCAGTCTAGTCGAAGGCTTGACATGATACTTAGGTTAGACCAAGAAATTCACTGGACTTCAGAGGCCTAAGCCTGAGCGAAGCATAATGTAGTTGCCCCCAATGCATTCCCGAGGGTCCGGTCTGTCGACTATTCATGCTTCTCGAGTTTGCTCAAATTGGAGAATTGAAAAACTTTAAGGTCGCCCCCAAGTATCAGTCTGGTCGAAGGGTTGACATGATACTTAAGTTTGACCAAGAAATTTACTGGAAGACAGGAGACGAAGTTCAGAGGGTAAAAAATATGTTTATTGATTATACTGGATTTACATCAGTTGAACAAAGTGGTGGTCATGGCCTGTTATATGAGGCTAACTGCATTGTATTCCATGGTTGAGGTAGAGGCTCTTCGTCTTCTATCATTAGATAATATGATCCTTTATCACTCTTATCGTACACGATATAAGGTCCTTCCTAGGATTCCACTAACTTACTAATATTGCCAGGCTTCAAAGAGGGTGTGACTCGTCGAAGTACAAGAGCTTCGATGTCGAAGCTGCGCGGTCGAACCCTTTTGTTGTATAACATATTGTATTAGAGTTCAAACTTGTTATCATCGTCAGGGAGGCTGTGGTCGCGTGTTGGTACTTTAAATTGAGTTGGAAGCACTGCTTCGGTACCATAGATGAGGAGGAAAGGTGTGTAACCTATCTCTTTTCGTGGTATTGTTCGATAGGCCCAGAGTACATGTTGTAGTTCTTGAACCCATCATCCTTTCTTCTCATCAACACGCTTCTTAAGATTGTCGACTATAGTTTTATTGATTGCTTCGACCTGACCATTTCCCTGGGGGTAGTAAGGTGTTGAGGGGGAGAGGAGGATGATGTTGGCTGTAATAGAGGTCTTGGGAAGGGCTATGTATATCATGGGCATGATGTTGGCATTTGTCACAATGTTTGGCATATTCTTCAGCTTGTTTCTTTATATTAGGCCAAAATAAACCTTGGGATACAGCTCAAAGGGTCATAGATCGACCAGCAGTGTGAGCACTGCAGGTACCTTCGTGGAGTTCAGTAAGAATAGTAGTGGCTTCATTTTGAGATATGCATCAGAGGTAGACGCCGCTTGGGGATTTGCAATGTAACTCGCCTTTGAGGATGGTGTATCTGCGATAATTTTCTAGTAACGATCATTTGGCTTTGGGATCATCTGGGAGGGTCGAACTATTGAAGTAAGCAAGAAACGGTGTTTTCCAGTCATCTGGATCGAGATTCTCACCCCCAGTATTGATGGCATTGACTTCCATCTAGTCGATACTTGGGCGTTCGAGTACTTCGATATGGAGTGTTCGAGATTCGGACATGCCTAACATGGCGGCTATGTAGGCGAGGGCATCGGTGTGTCTATTTTCACCTCGAGGGTAGTATGTAATGGAGGATTTTTTAGGAAAACGATTCATGCGCTGGCAGACAAGTGTAGCATACTCAGCCATGCGACCGTTGGCCTAATTTTTACCGGTGTATTGTCTCTGAACAAGTTGGGAGTCTGTAAATACTGCAAGTTTAGGAACACCAAGTTCGAGTGTGAAGTCAATGCCATCTATCAAAGCTTCGTACTCAGCCTTGTTGTTAAAATATTTGATGTTTAACTTGATGGCTTTTTTGATTCGGTCATTGGAGGGCCAGAACAACACCAATCCTGAACCATTAGGTCCGGCGGATCCATTTGTAAAGAGATGCCAACCTATGTTAGGGTTCCAAGGGTCGTTCTTCTCGGGTTGGCCTTCTGGTAGATCACCTGCATGTTCTTCCCAGTCGATGTCTTCGATCAGGAAGTCGGCAAGGAAATCCGTGACTGCTTGGTCTTTTTGGGATACCTGTTTCTTAAATGTGATGTCGTGTTCACCAAGATAGACAGACCACTGTTGTACTCGTTTGAATTTTTCCTTCTTGTTGAGTATCTCGAAGGGGGTAACTGGTGATGACACGTATGGGGTGAGCTTGAAAGTATGGTTTGAGTTTGCGAGTAGTATAAACGAGTGTAAAGAGCAATCGCTCGAGCTTGATATATCGAGTCTCTGCAGGTGTCAGAGTTTTGCTGATAATGTACACGGGTTTCTCAATGTTGGATTTGAGTCGAATAAGGACCGAACTAATAGAAGTATCTGTGACTGCCAGGTATAAAGAAAGCAGCTCACCTTTGATGGGGGTACTGATTATGGGTGGTAGATCAAGGTATGGTTTAAGTTTGAGGAAGGCCTGTTCGCAATCTGGTGTCTAATTGATTTTAGGGTTATTTTTCTTTTTGGCTTTGTGGACGCCTTGATCGCATAAGAGGGAACAAAACTAAGCACAACGGTTAGAAGATTTTGATATAAAATAGTTGAGGGCGGCTATCTTGCAAACGACTTTTTGGATAATTTTTTGGTTTGAGGGAAAGGCATATCGATGAGGGATCGGATATGAGTGGGTCGATCTCGATACCCCGTTTGCTGATGAGGTGGCCTAAAAATTTGTCGGACAAAATACCAAATTGGTATTTTTCTGGGTTTAGCTTCATGTTATATGTTCAAAGTATCGAGAGACTTTGGTTAGGTTCTGATTGTGGATGCGTTTGTAGAGACTTTTGCATAACATGTCATCGATATAGACTTCAACCGACTTGCCAAGCAAAGTTTTAAACATGGTAAAAACAAAATATTGGTAAGTGGCACCCACATTTTTAAGGCCGAAGGGTATGACGTTAAAGCAGTAAAGACCTTGTTCAGTAATAAACGAAGTTTTAAGTTGGTCCCCGGGGAGGAGGGGTACCTGATTGTAACCCAAAGCCGCGTCCATCATCGATAGTTGCTTATGACCGGTTGTGACATCCAAGAGTACTGAAATGATCGGGAGAGGAAAAATGTCCTTCAGTGTGTGTTTATTGAGGTTTATGAAGTCAACACAGATTCTGATCTTTCCATTCATCTTTAGGACAATAACAATGTTAGAGATCCAGTTAGCGTACTTAACTTCCCTGATGAATCCCACAGCTAAGAGTTTGTCACCTTCGAGGTTTACAACTTCTCAAAGCCGAGGGGCCAACGTACACTTCTTCTGCTTCACAGCTGTAGAGTGAGGAATGAGGTCAATTCGATGACATGCTAAAGTGGGGTCAACACCGGGCATCTCATAGAATGTCCAGGCGAAGACGTCTTTATTTGTTCGAAGAAAAGAGGTGAGCTTGAGGCTTTCGGCCTCATCCAGAAGAGTACCATTGAATGTACCTCGACCAGGACCGTTGAGTTCGATATAGACAGTGGGTTCGATGGGCGTGGTAGAAGAGTTCGAAGATGTGGTAGAAGGGTTCGAAGGTGTGGGCAATGCAAAAGGTATTGATTGCTATGGTTTGATAAGTTTCTGGGTCTGATCGATCTCTGGGTACTTGCATGAGCGAGCGAGGCGCTAAGAGCCTTTCATGTTCCACATATCAAAAGGGGTAGAGAAACAAAGTGTTTGGTGGTAAGTCGAAGGTATGGCTCTCATGGCGTGGAGCCAATCGTGCCCAAGGATGCTGAGATATTTAAATTTCTTGTAGATGATGAGAAAGGTGGTTTGGAGGGTAACTGGCCCTGTTGTAATAGGGAGGCTAATACGACCAACAACGACTTCGGTGGCGCCATTAAAGCCTTTGAGTTTAACATTATCCGGGGTGATGAGGTCGGTTTTTTGCATGGCTCGAACAGTCTGGAAGAGCAGTATGTCAGTCGTGCTGCCTGTATCAATAAGCATTGTATGGAGGACGAGATGTTCAACCTTAATCATAATGACTGAGGGATCATAGTGGGGGAAACGAACGTGTGATGTATCGCAATCAATAAATAAGATACCCTCGGGTCGAGGGTATTGGCTCAATTATGCAAGAAGGGTGGATAACTTCTCCTGGTATGTGAGTTTGCAGCATTCTTCGACACGCTTGAGCTTTCTTTTAGAACGGTCGTTGTCGATATTATTAACTTCGATTAGATGGAGCTGGAAGATATGTTCCTCAGCCAGGTTGACAGCTGGGGTGGGTTGAGGCATGAGATACGACCTGCTTTAATGATCATCTCGAGAGAGCGTTGAAGGGCGTAATATTTATTGGTGTGGTGGCAGTTGTATTTATGATTTTGGCAATAAGGTTCGCCTTGTTTGACCTTGATAGGGTAGGGGGTATGCCAGATAGGATCGGCCTGTATTTGTGGGAGAAGGGTACTGATGAGAGTAGTGGGCTTGGGAAGGACTGACTTGGGTTATTTTTTGTGGGCCTTAGTAGGGGTATCATTAGAGTGAGGGCGTTTGCGGCTCGGTCTCCTGTGAGACAGGAGCGACCATGGGTGTAGAAGTTTGTCGAGGTTTGTTACTGTTGGGGGTCGAGGCTTGCCCCTGACGGTTTGATTCGTGAAGGCGCTCGAGGTTGATGTATCCGTTAACTTTAGATGACATCTCCTCGAGGGTCCGTGGGTTATGAAGCATGATGTTCTCCTTGACACGACTGTTATCCGGTAGAGCATTAGAATACGCGAGAACAACATTTGCACAATCTAGGTTTTTGACTTTGCGCGACTCATCGAGAAACCGTTTGGTAAAAGCTTCAAGCATTTCGTTGGGGATTTGTGAAAATTGAAGAGGGCATCGACACAGACCTCATGATCCTTGTTAAAGGCAAACTGGGCAATAAAAAGGCTTGACAGTTATTCGAAGCTTCCGATAGAATCGTTAGGGAGGTTGTGATACCATTTGAGGGGGCTATCAATGAGACTGGTGGGGAACATTCGACACAAAATATGGTCAGCTGTAGAATACAAATTTAAGGCATTTTGAAATTCGAGAACATGGGATTGAGGGTTGGTATTACGGTATTTACTGATTTTAGGTGTATGGAAATTGGGACGCACTTCGACCGCGAGAAGTTTGAGGCAAATAGGGTTGTTTAGCCGACTCCAAGAGTTCGGTGTGGCCCGCGCTGACGTGAATAGCGTCGTGGATTCGCTGATCGAGTTCTTGCTGAGTAAGGTAAGCAGGGTGAGGGGGAGAGTACTGGGGTTGATGGTGCAGAAGTTAAATGTTCGGAGTGTGCTCAGCGCTGCGCTCCCCAATACGTTCTCGAGCAGGGCAGCATTTTGGTTGTCGGGTAGTTTGAAGTGTGGAGTCAGAAGAATCTTCCGTGGGGTGTACACCAAGGTGGATCGACCCGGTAGGTAAAACGGTAGGGGTAACACCCTCGGCGCCAAGGTGGACTAGGGGTACTTCGATATGTGGATGGGGCCCAAGCCGGGCGCGGGCAGAAATGCATGAGGGGGCAGGTGCTCGAGAGGGTGGAGGGGCATCTTGAGTTTGAAGTTGCTGCAACTCGGGAACCGTATTGCGTAGATAGTCGAGAACACGGTATTATCTGTCGGCATCGTCTAAAGGGCGCTGCCGTTCAGCTCTGAACTCTTGGCGGTGTTCTTCACGCTTAAAGTGTAACTGATTGTGGTGTCGCTCCTCGGCCTGAGCGAATTGTTGGGTAATAAGGGCGAGTTGAGCGGCCACTCCGTTGGCAGAGTTGCTGACAAGGGCGGAAGTAGAGCAGAGGGTAGGAGCCATTGAGGATGGTTGAGGATGGTTGTTAGGGGTAAAAAGGGGAAGGGGAAAATAGGTAAGGTGAGATGGGTAGGGTGGGCATAGCACAGACGACACCAAATGTTGGGGCTAAGTTTTGGAGAGGGGAAACTAGCTCTTACACCACTGGACTATCTTCGCGTAGGGCTTTCGCAAGTAGCTAATATAACAGTAAGAAACTAAAATACTAACACATTTGTGTGGAGTCCTAGAATAGGATGCTTCAAGACCTCTAGCGAGGATTTTTAAGAGAAATGTTATGTATCGATAGAGTCGAAGGTTCGAGAGGTTGAGATTTACAGGGTATTCGAAGGCAAGCTTACAGGGCTTATGAGGGAGAGTTTTTTAACCCCTTCATAGTTCTTCCTCCCTCCTATTTATAGAACATAGGGATGGTTGAGTCACCATGGGAGGTCAAGTTACATGTGTATCCTCAGGGGACAATTGACTTGTACCCGGAGTCAGTTCTGACACTGTAGCTGCTGGTTCTGACACTGTAGCATATGGCTTTGGCACTGTAGTATTTGGCTCTTGCACTGTAGTTGTCGAGCGGCTTGTTTCACTGTTCTGTCTGGTGAGCTGGCTGTCAGACGTGTCATCCTTCGACCATGTACGTCCATGGTCGAAGGATTTCTAGTATTAATGCTGAGTTCAGGTGCTGCTCATCTATCTTCGACTATGGCAGTTGGCTTCGATGATTCCTTTGAGTATTCGATTAGTCTCGGAAGGCTTCGTGGATTCAATTGTTGCCTTACTGGGCTTCGGATCTCTAGGTAGGCTTCGATGTAGCCTTCGAGTGTTCGATTGGAGCTTGAAGGCTGCGAGTAGGCTACTACAACGAAGTGATGCCATAGAGCCTATCAGGTACAAATGAGAAATCGTGCGGAAACGTAATGAACTCGGAGAGATCATTAGGTCAAGGCAAGACTAGTTGCCCATATATTCTCTCAAGAGACCTGATATCGATTACGATGAGACCTATTCTCCATTCATGGACACTATAACGTTCCAGTACTTGATCAGTCTATCAATTGTCTAGGACAAGCTAGACATGCGTCTTATATAGGTGACACGTATATATACGAGAAACTAGATACAAACATCTACAAGAAGCTGCACGAGGGGTGTAAGCTTTCATAAGCAATTAAGCCTAACGCACGAGATGCGTACGTAATAAACTGGATAAGTCATTGTTGACTTGAAGCTATAAGGGCTTATGTGGCACAGTAAGCTAACTGAGTATTTGAAGGTCGAAAATTTTGCAAATAGTTTTATTTGCCCATGCGTTCTCATTAAGAACACAAATACTGGCTTAGTCATCATAACAGTGTACTAGATGATTTGGATATCATCGGAACTCTGGGGGAGATAACGAGAGCCGCCGAATACCTCGGAATAATCCCGCTCATATTGTTGCTGACATTTGTAAAAGCTTAGTATACAACTATACAGGTAACAATAGCGCTAAAAGTAAGATGGGAGCTTGTACCAGTAATATAAAAACCAACCAGTCTCTATTGATATTTGTTCAGGCATACAAATTTGTATATATACAAGTGCTTGTGTAAGAAGAGATACATGACTAACTGTTGCAGACCACAGCTAAAAAGATAAATCGGAAGTGGTACGTATGAACTATGAACAATAACGTATGAAACCAAATAGGAAAAATGAAAATTAGGGCTGTTGCTGCCATTCTTGAATCGCAGAGCGGAGAGAGAGGTTGGGAGTAAGGTTACAATGTGAAAGCTCAAGGTTTGTCATGGGTGAGGTTTTATGGCCACCGCCTATCCATCCTTTTATAGCTTCTGCTTCATATGTAAATCCATCTGCTGCGATATGAGGATCTTGCATGATTTCCTGCAAGTTTTCAAAAACCAACCTGTAGTTTGAATGCAATTCCCCAACCCTCTATAACTCTACAAGCATAAGTAACTGCTCTAAAAATATTGATTTCCAATAAAGAACGGACCTGAAGTATGGGACAAACAAAGTACGATGGAACCCGGCAACTTTCTTCAGATCTCACTCGGAAAGATGTTGAGGTTCCACATAAAACCTTCATTGGCTCAAGAATCCTCCATACTTCAGACCCAAGGTTGGGCCTGTTCTTACTATTCACCCTGCAACACCTCATTGCTAAATGAGCCAACTGTTTTGCCCGAACAAAGGGCCAATCTCCAGCAGAATAATCTAATATATCACCCAATTTCCCTTCCTCAAGTGCAGTTTCCACCTTCTTTTCTATATCCAATGCTGGTTTCCCAGTTAAAAGCTGTAACAATATAATCCCGAAAGAATACACGTCTGAACTTATTGTAAGTTCTCCGGTTTTGAGGAACTCGGGATCCGTGTATATAGAGGTGCCATTTGTTGGGTTTTTAAATGTGCCAAAGTCACTTAGTTTGGTACTAAAATTGGCATCTATGAGGATATTAGCGGGATTGAGATGACCATGGATGATGCCCTTGGGCTTGTTGGAATGTAGAAAGATAAGAGCAGAGCAGATCTCAACGGACATCCTAATCCTTGTTTGCCATGGTAAAGGAGGAGTGTTGTCCTTGCACACAAGTCGGTCTTCAAGACTGCCGTTAGGAAGGTACTCAAAAACAAGAGTATAGGCTTCTAGACATACTCCAATAAGGGTAATTAAGTTGGGATGCCTCATTCTTCTCAAAACGTCCACCTGAAAGACAATAACCTTATTAATATTCTGTGTGATCTAAGCAAAAAAAAACGAATTTATGAACTTTTTAGAAAATGTATAGGACTTACTGCAGCTGTTGTAGTACCTAAAATGATCATACACGTTTAGTATCACAATCAGTCTATTTTTCAAGTTGAATTTAGAAGGAAATAGAAATTCTTTCTTATGCCGCTTTATACTAGCTGAATTTTATCAAAAAAGTTAACAAACTTCTAGGTGCCAAGTCAAAATTAAATGACAAATTTGATACGAGATGAAGCCATTGTACCAAAAAAAATACATATCACTTGCACAGCATTTACCTCCATTTGGAATTCTGAGCAATGCTGAAAGCTATTAGATTGCACCATTTTAATAGCTACTTCGGTGCTGTGAAGGAGTCCTCTATACACACTCCCATTGTCTCCTCCAATAATTAGAGATTGGTCGAATCCATGAGTTGCTTCTTCAATATCCAAGAAAGAAAAGTCAGATAAGAATTGTGTCTGCGAGCGAACTGATTTTACTCTCATCGACCTAAGCTCTGTGGCTTGTGTGACAGCGTTATCACGCTCTAACTCCAGCATTTCTCGTTCTTCCTTCAATGTTTTCACGAGCTCCACGGATGAGACAAGATTCACTTCTAACTCCTTAATCATCTCTCCAGAATTAGAAATTTGGATCTCTAGGTCCTCCTTTTGGAGCTCAATGTAAGAGAGTTTTGCCCTGACTTCCTCAAGCTCGCTAGCCATCCTATTTAGCTCACGAGTTTCTCTTGCCAGAACTTCAGCCATTTCTTTTCTTTGTTTCTCCTCGTGGGCATATAACTTTTCTGATTGTTTGGCCTGCGAAAAATGGCATGTGTTTCTTTAGTTAAATAAGAAAATTATAAGATGTCCCTAGTTAATGTGAAATGTTTCATTTGATTGATGAGAGAGAGAGAGAAAGAGAGATTTACTTTATTTAACGCCTCAATATAATCTTTTTCAACTTTCCGGCGCCTGAGCGATTCTTCATATGCTTCTCTCTTCGAATTTTCAGCTTCTGCCATTGCTTGTTTCAGAAGGTGACAGATTTCGTTGTTATCACTTCCTTCCTCCTGCTAAAGTTTATAAACCACTTGGAAACTTCAATCATGTTGCACGACTTAAAACTGATAAGACTAAATCCAAATTGATTCAAGTCCAATAGAATGCAATTTTTTTAATTGAATCACTCTTTACATAGATTAACTTACAAGCTCATTTAGTGAATATGGATAAAGATTATCCTTTTCAGATACATGCGTTGACGGCAATGATGACCCATTATCGGTCCACTCACTACTCACCACTGAGATAGAATCTAAAAAAAATTGTGGCATTCCGACGACCTCGGGGGAGGTGAATGCTGCATCTCTCACTGCATGAGAAGCAGTCCTGGCAGAATTTACTCGGGAAAATAAGTCTTCATCTGGGTTAGTGAGCCTTGGACGGTCTAGGTTAAGAGATTTACAATGATTTAAGCGATTTGATTGAAGAGTCCTGGTGCCTGGACCCAATAACGGTAATGGTAATTGAAAGGGAGATATACCAGTTCCATCCGAAGTAGCTTTCCTGCATTAAAGATATGGTTAAGTTTTATTAGGTGTCTGCAATAGCTAAGAACATTTTAAGAAGACAATCAAAAGAAATTAAAATGATAAAGTGGCTGGAGAACTAGGTTTCAATTGTGATGCTGTAAACCCTCACATTTGCTTTTCTTAAAAGTTATAAAGAAGGACCACCTAGCTAATGACAATACTATTCAAAAGTACCTAGTGTCGATAAGAAACCCCTTGCAGACAAACCATACACTGCAGGACGTATGGGCTTGTTTACTCACAAAGATTGCTTTCTTGGACTTCACCACTGTCATTTTCCTGCAAATTTAGGGATATTTTTTAAATCCATAAACTCACATTTCAGAAATTCAAGGAAGTTAAAGCAAACGTTTTTCTATGAGAATTCAAATAAAAGGTTCCATTTAAATTTTCAAATAACAGATAAGGTTCCTCAAGTTTCATGAATGTCGCTTTTCTTCAATTCTTATTGAGTATGCACCGATGTTTAGCACTACACCCTGCAGTTAAGGCCAGTATTATCTATTTAACAGTCCCTTAATTAGCGGTTTGATACTTGTGATATTTAAGGCGGGTCTAAAAGTGGTCCACCTAACCAGACAGTACTTTATGGAACTGCTGTGGCATCTTCATGCCATATGCTCTCTGGATCGTCAATAACATTACCCAGACATCTACGCATAATATAACTCCACACGGTGAGGACCGGCAACACATCAGTGAGTTAACTATAAGAATATTGTGTCCTGCATTGGAGCTAACTAAGTATCCAATCCCTAGAATACAGTGGAGATTTTGAAGATTAGATGTTAGATTTCATCAAATGATGCTATTTAAAATGCAGAAAAATGTATTGGGGGAGAAAAATAGGGTAGAGATTGAAAGAAGTAAGAAATAGAGATAGAAGGAAGATAGAGAGGAGTGGACAGATAGAGAAGGAAGAGAGAGACACAGGGGGAGAAAGTAAATTAGAAAGAGACAAAAAAAGGAGTTTTAGGAGCAAATAAGAAAGACAAATGTTCAAGTCGAACACCATAACTACTTTCTAATACATTCCTTCACAAATTCAAAGCAAAAATGAGATCCTCAAAGTTGGTCCCATTAACAGGAGCTATAAATAACAATGTAAGTTAAATAATAACAACACCTATGAGGCTACAATTGTGTTATTATGGTAAGTCATAATCCATAATAACTATGGCATTGACAATAATAAAAATGGCAGTGGCATAAATATTGAGTACTAATCTTCTTTCATACCTTGAAAAATGCTTGTCTGCAGCTGCTCCCATGACAAGCCTTTTGATCTTATGTTGGTCCACAAGCTCTACAATCCCTTCCTCAATATTATTCCTTTCAATATCAAGTTTCTCCACCCGAACCTAAAAAAGTTAAATAATGGTACCGGTACAGTTTTAAGAATAAAGAATACAAGTATTATGTAGTCAAAACACAAAAAATAGAACAACCATAAATATTTGAGATGCTACAATGATGGTTCCAACATTGATAGCCATTGTTCTATAATCAATATTATATGATTAATTAATAGTTTATTGCCTATTGTTTTGAACATTAACAAAGTATTTTTGATCTCTACTCTAAAAGAAAATTGCATGTAAAAGGAGAAATAAAAGGAAACAATACCCCTAGTTGATGACACACGAGAAGGTGGGCATTTAGAATTTTTTGCTCATAAGCTTGTACTTTATCTTTATCCTGTGTGATTGCAGGAAAACTTCCTCCCACTGCAGGCAGAAGAACAAAAATAGGATTAACTAATTTTATCATATGTGATATGCCTACTTTAAGTATAAAGTTTGAATAGCGTGCTAAAAAATAAAAATATATCAAGAGTATGTTTGCGAGATCATCAGAATTCAGATTAAAGTAAATGGGCAGTATTTTCAAGATTAAGATGTAATCCTCTTGTAATTATATCGAAACCTGAGTTCATTCGAATATACCAATATTATAATGTTCTTAAGTTACACATTATTGCCAGCATATCTCTTCCTATAATAAATTGGGGCTTCTAGATTAACATAGTCCAATTTAACAACCGCTACTACTTCCCGATGACGTTTTTCTATTTAAACCGAAGAAGTAATAAAATTACACTTAGTATATGATGAAATAAAATAATAAAATCAAGCTTACATGACATTGGGATCATCATTTTGCTGAGTTGATGAACATGAATGATACAAATCTTACTCCCTCTAAAGTTCTTCAAAGCCCAAATCAAGACTGATTTGCTCTCTTTCACATCCTTCGCAACTGCCACGTGTACTGTATCCTCACCGTCCATCTCTGTGATTGGTTCTGGTGGAGCAGAAGGAGATGAGCTCATCATCTCCATTAAAACCTACATATGAGCTAAATCACTAAAACCTTAATTTTCATGAATTCGAGACTTCGAAGCAGAGTTTTGGCTCTCTTTTATATATATAGACTTAACGGTCAATTCAACGCGGATTGGATAGGCCCGACCTATGACCCAACTTCACATAGAAGGGACGTTTCCTTGAAAGTGCTTGTTTTGTTTAATTTAATCATTTTGTTATTTTTCGTGGATTTTTATGATCGATGTCAAGCATATACTCCTATTATTCCTTTTATTTTTTATTTCAAAAATACCTATTCGTCCTTGCCAAAGATTATGTTGGAAAAATCTATCTCATTTTACCTTATTTGAATAGATGTTAATCGATGCTTTGCCGAATCGTTTTTTAAGTAATTTTTCAGAAACTTTGGTCATTCAGGTGTGTCCCAAATGGGTGGTTATGAGACATCGTGAATGGTGTGTCCATTCTTGAACGGGTGTTTTGGCGAGGCATCTTCTCCTTTATTTAAGCCACACATTGATCCATTTGTTTCTAATGACTTAATCGTTTATCGCTTGATTATTTTCCTTTCAATATTTTGTATTTTTGAAAAGACTTTGAGTGCTTCAATCATCTCATCGTGATCGTTGTATCTTGGGAGATGGACGTCAACAAACTGCAAAGCACCAGACAGGACTAATTAGTCTTAAGGAAAGCATGTTTAACCACAAACTCGATCAAAACTTCGTAAATGTCTTAATCTCTATCGTTTTTCCTTAATTTAATGTGTTTTGGGCTATATTTATTTCTGAACACAGTTTATACAGATTACAACTCTTACGATTGTTTTTTTAGTGATAGATTCATCCTCTAATGCGACATTGATTGGGTTGAGTTATTAATTAAAAACTGAAAGTATTTAAACCATTTTTTTAAGGAAGCTTGGGATGTGCTTGCTATGGAATGAAGGCCTTCGTTACTTAATTATATGTCTCATGGTATGCACAGCTTGGAACAAAAGGTAAGATATAAGTTGTGAAAGGGTTGTGTGCACAAAACTGTAAGGTACGGTGCTTGGGTTAAGGCTATATTTTTGTTTCAATTGAAAAGCTTGAGTCACTACCTTGTTGCTTCTATCTAGTATGTTTGTTAGGTTTATACTTTGTGATGTTTATTGACGATTCCATCAAATGTTCTCTCATAAGCAATTGATTTAAAATTAGTGTTAGGTTTCAATCTCTTTAGCAAGCAATGAAGCACACACACAATATAAGGATAACAATACGAGTGATAAAGAAAGCTTGTGTACAAGGTTAGTAGTGGTATACTAGTTTACCGCATAACGGTGGGACCGACCACATAATTTTTGTATTGTCATCTTGGTTTATATATGCATTTCTCGAGACTTTTTTCTAAATGTGAACTGCTAGTAGATTGGACCATCTTGATTCGAATAACATCGTAGATTTTGTCCGCTTAAAAGCCTCATCACCGAATAAAAAAGTTTTGCTTTTATTTTGAAGTTAGAAGAAGAATTTTTCCGGTGGCAAAGATGTATAATGTTTAGGAGATAATTTTTTATTGCATAAGTTTAAGGGGGAGAAGAAGAGATTTATATAGATTAGTTGGAGAGATTATAGGAGGAAAGAGAGGAGAGAAATATGGAAAGAGATAGTGCATTTTTGTTGTTTTCCTTTATTGCTATTTTTGCCATTGCCCCAATCCGGTTGTGACATGTGGACATTGATGAGTTATCAAAATTCATCACTACTCTTCTCCCTGCTTAAGAATTTTAGGGGAAGCCTATTGGGTCCCACATCTTTTATCTCTTTTCCTTTAATAAATATTTTGTTTGTTTGCATCTCCCTCCTCTTCCCTTTTCTTCTCTCTACCACACAATATCATCATCAATCCACCCACTTTTTAAAGCTTGAAATCAAAAGGTAAAATACAAACATTAGTGCTTTCATGATTGATTTCAAGTTAAACGTACTTGTCTCCCACATAATTTAATTTATGTAAGTTATTTTTTCCTTAAAACCCATCTATAATATATGTGAATTTTTGGGGTAAGGTACTGCTATGGTTCTCGACTCCAAATTCAATGGGACCTCTTTTAAGAATAAATAATTCTAGGGTATTATTTCTAGTTCTTAATCATTCATTGAGGAGCTGGCATATTAGCTTATGACTTCTATCTTTGTTCATGTTTAATTTGCCATATATTTATAATTATTTTCTCCTTATTTTATTTAGCTTTCTGCTTTCTCTTTAATTAATTAGCCTTTTATTTATATTTTTCTTTTAATTTAACTTGACTTTTTAAATTTTAAAAGTAAAAGTAAGCTTCAATTCATAAAATTTCATAACATATTAGACGTTTAATACCTATCAACTCTTTAAGTCTTGTGTTATAATTAAATTTAAACATACAGGTTAGTGTTTCACAAGATGAATAATCAAGAGGTGTTAATGGTACAACCCAACAAGCCTCCAAAATTTATTCCATCAGATGTTGAGAACGAAGTGGACGAACCATTTGTTACGGTAAGAATCATTATAAGTTGCTTATGTAATTTATGTTTAATTATTATTATGTATTTACATATAACTTGTTTTACATATTTCAAATCATGATGATAACAAATATAATTTCTGACAATTATACATAATTTGTACTCTTTAAATACCGCAAATGGGACAACGACAAAGAGGAATTTACAGAATTGGGTGATGATCAAGAAAGTGATGAAGAAAATGTTGTGAGTGATGATGAGATCAATACAGAAGAACTGACTAGATGCTTAATAATTATTAGATACCTACTCTTAGAATGAATTTTGGGTAAGAAGAAGAAGCATACAGGTGTTATAATTTTGATGCAAGATATGTTGGGTTTAGTGTAAGAAAACACCAAATCCTAAAAAATAAAGCTAATGGGACAATCGTTAGAAGACAATTTTGCTGTTCAAATGAGGGTACTTACCAGAAAAAAATTTACTCCCAAGAAAAAAAGGAGAGAGAGAAGGTCTAGGTGCCTTGATATGCTTGAGATTAGATTGAACGCTAATGAAAAATACCGAGTAACAATTTTTTTGGAAGAACACAATCATGAACTTGTTGATGCATCAAGTACACATTTATTAAGGTCTCAATGAAAGACAACACCTGACAAAGCCTCGTAGATTATTAAAATACGAGCTGAAAATTCCTGGATGCCAAATATTTTGTTATATACGAGGGAAAGCGGGTGGAGCTCAAAATATTAATTTTCTAAAGGAAGTGATCTAGGAGGATCTAGACATTAAACCCCTTAGATAGAAGACTAAAGGTGAGTTTTGAGATTTTTGTTCGAATAGAAAAATGTTATATTTGAACAAAACCCTGTCTATTAGAATATAGTTAATCTCTATTCGAGCAGAACAAGTTCTGAGTAGTCTATTCGAATAGACTTTTGACTCTATTTGAATAAACCCAGTTCTAAGTAGTCTATTCGAATATACTTTTGACTTTATTCGAATAGACTTTATTTTGAGTCTTCTATTCGAACAGAGCCGTGAGTTATGTTATTTTTAGGTCGTTTCAAGGGCATTTTTATCCTATATGGTAACTGATGGGTATGTAAAAATACCCATCTTACCTTACTTATTTAAGGATACTCTAGACCTCATTTTATTGCTAAATAAAACTAATTAGTGAATTATTATTATTTTAGGTTATGTTTGATAAGAGTGTACAAAAAGCTGAATTTGGGAGCCAAAGCTGCAACTATTGGAGAAGACCACATATTTGAGCTGCAGCTTAGAACATCTCCAGTAGAAGACAAAAGTCAAAGATACTTCTCTCATCTAAATATCTAAGAAAATCAAGATTATATTAAAAATATTATCTTTGGATTTGATTTTTTTATATATTTTGAAGATTACAGAAGAATATTGAGAATATTTAGATATCTCAAGAATATAAGAAAAATATTTGAAGAATATTTATGAAAAGACACCAAGAAAATATTGAGAATATATTTGACAACAAGGATATACTGAGATAATTGATTTGAGGATAATATTTTTTGTATATTCTAAAGATTTGGTTCCTTCCTCTATAAAAAGAACCATCTCTCGATCCTTGTAATTGATCATCCAATTTTGAGAGAATTATCCTTGTAGAGTATAAGAGAGCATTGATGGAGTAAGTTGGTGCAAGTCTTGCAAGCATTTAGAGAATTTCATTTTGTAAGTCAATAAAATTCTTTTTTTTGTTCTTAGTTTATGTTCCTTTCATTTTCCTATTATTTAGATTTTATAGTTGTTATAATGGCCGGCTAAGTTCTCACTAGGGGTGAGGATGGATCCGCCATAAACGTATGATTTCATGTAGTAGAGTATATTTTTCTCTAACTCGATATGAGCATATTATCACAAATCTCAAAACTATATCGTTTGAGACATCCATTATCATCCTATGATCTTTTTAAGTCAAGATATAGGAAGAGTTTTGTGATTCTCAAATGACAAAGTAAAATTGTATTAATATTGTATTTTATAATGTATTATCCTAATTAACATTTCATAGTTAGCATTGCTTTCATGGAATGTGTTTTTAGCACATACTTAGTTCATATGATATATTCTACTTGAGTTATAATTAATTATGGGATTACATCGACAAAAAGTCAAAGTTGTTATTTCAATTAAGTGGAGAAGTTAATGTACGAAACTATGTTGATATTGTATGTAAATGGCGGTGAAATCCGAATCCCCTAGATCTTTATTTTTGATTAAAACATAATTATTTAATTTTTTGAATTTCCTGTTATATCTCTTAAACACAAGTCCAAAACCCATTTCTAATCCCATTCGGAAGTGAACAACACTTGATTTTTACCCTTACTAAACACCAGATTTTGACCGTTATCAGTAACTACAAAACTTGTAACCTTTAAGATGGCAAGGCTAGGAAATATAAAAGGGATCCAGAGATTTAGAGAGAGATCAAGAGAGATCGAAAGAGGAATTCATTGTAATTAATTTTGAGCAATTGAAGCTCTTTTTGGGAAGTTTTACCCACCAAATTGTGTTCTTCATTTTAATTCTTCTATTAGGATAGTCTCTAATTTGATTGTGGATTAAATGGTATCAGATTTTGGAGTAAGATTCTTGGGGGGTTATTGGTTTATGGTCTATACACGTGACCAACTTAAGAAAATGACAGAGATTCTTGTAAGTCTGCTGAAGATTCACAGAAAACCTAGTTCTAATAAGAAGGCAAATTCAGATCTGGGTAATTCAGAAGATCAACTCACAAAGCTTAAAACTCAAGTTTCGAACCGAACTACTACTCTAGAGGAGTTGGTATAGAATTGCGTCTCACAAACCTCACCAAAACATCCACTTCAATGAAACATCAAGAGCACAAGAAGAAGAAAAGAGTTGTGGAGAAGGAGAAGGATGAGGGTACCGAGGAGGAATATAGAGATTCTAGCGATGCCGAATCCTATGCGCAATCTTCATACTGATTTTAAAATTAAAATTCTAGTATTCGACAGGTCAATCGATGCTGAGAAGTTGGATAACTTGTTAGATAGGTTAGAGACCTACTTTTCAGTATATGAATATTCAAAAATTGAGAAAATATGCTTTTTAACATTAAAATTCGTAAGTCATGCACTTAAGTGATGGAAGTCATATAAGAAATGTTACGTTATGGAAAGCTTGAGTTGGAAAGAATTCAAGGTGTTGGTTCAAAAATAATTATATCCTATTGGGTATGAGTAGGAGCGATGGTTCAAATGACATTATTTACGCTAGAAGTATAGGTAATCCGTATAAGAGTTCACTACGGAGTTTCATAACCAAATTTTGGTTTTGGATATCGATGTGGATGAGTATAAGGTGTTTATAAAGTATACACGGGGTTTACCAGAGTCCATTATAAGGGAATTGAAGCTCTTTACTATGGTACATATCGAAGACGTTACCGTGAAGGTGATTGCCATTAAAGGCAAGTACTTGAAGAGTGACAAGAAAGATGACAAGATAAAGTTGGGGGTACAAGCCTAGTTGGAAAAATTAGCACAAGAGGAAGTCCAAAGGAGATGGGTCTTCATCCAAGGGAAATTATTATAGTTATTATAAGATGAGTGGAAATATTTTAGATAAATGTTGGAAATTTTACCCGGAGCTTAGGCCGAAGGAGAAGAGGAGCAAGAGAGAAAAGCATGTATTATCCACAATGGTTGTTGGCCTTCCAAATTTAGGGAAACTGAATCCTAAGCTTATTATTATTATGTTTAAGCAAACTATGGCTGCCGAGGAGGGGAGTTTAAAAGAAATTTTCATGTTAGTATTCAAGTAAAGCAAATCTTAATGGAGGCCATCATTGATCTGGGTAGTCAGAAGAACTTGATTTGTGAGGCGTTGGTGAAGAAGACGAGTTTGCTTACTATGGCCCATCCTAAGCCGTGTATGGTTTAGGGTGGATTCAGAAAGATGCAGAGTTGAATATCATAAAGCAGTGTACATTCAAGTTTACGATTACTAAATTGCTTATTGACGAGGTGACATACGAGGTGATTCCTTTAGATGTGTGTCAGGTCATCTTGGGTAACACTTATCTTTGGGATCGAGATGCGATTCATTACCGTAGAGCTCGCAAGTATCATCTTGTGTAGGAGGGAAATAAGTTATATATCAATGCTTGTAAGGAGCTTGTCCCCACGAATAATTTAGTGGGCGACTAAGGTGAAGAGGTTGGTTAATGCAAGCGGTAAGTGTGTGTTGTTGTTGGTGCAACCAGTTTAAGAGGGTCTGTCGGCTAAAGTGCTGTCTATTATGACAATCTCTCCTAAGCAACAAACTGTAATAGGGAACTTATAAGAGGAGTATAATGAATTATTTTTGGGAATAGAAGGGATGCCGCATAAGAGGGATGTGAAGCATGATATCACCTTGATGAGTGGTGAGCTACTACCTAACATTGGGTTGTATCAAACTTTTGTGACTGAGTCTGAGGAGATCAAGAAATAGGTACAAAAGCTCCTACAGCAAGGAGTTATTAATCCAAGTTGCTCACCTTGTGGTTCATCGGTGTTATTGGTACTGAAGAAGGATAGGTCTTGAAAAATATGTGTGGATTATCGGGCGCTGAACAAGATTGCTGTGAAGAATCGTTATCTATTTCCATAGATTATCGATCTTTTTGATGAGTTACGGAAGGCTCGGTACTTTACCAAGCTGTATCTTAAGTCGGGTTACCATCAAGTTAGAATCCAGGAAGAAGATACATGGAAGATGGCTTTCAAGACAAAACAGGGACTCTTCGAGTGGTTGGTAATGCATTTTGGGTTATACAACGTTCCAGCGACATTTATACGGTTGACGAATGAGGTACTTTGTGTCTTTGCAGATGATTTCCTAATTGTTTATTTAGATGATATCTTGATATATAGTTAGACATGGGAGGAGCACCTCGTCTATATATGTAAAGTGTTAGAAGCATTGAGATCACAACAACTTTTCTTCAATAGGAAGAAGTGTGAGTTTGGGAAGAAGGAACTAGCATACTTGGGGTTTATTGGGTGTAGAGGTAAAATTATGGTAGATCTATAGAAGGTCTCGGTCATTACGAATTGGCCTAGAGCACATTCAGTGGCGAAAGTGCAAAGTTTTATGGGTTTTTATCACTATTTACAAAAGTTTAATTTACATTTTTTTTTTACAGATTTTAGCACCTTTGCATTCCTTGACAAAGGCAAGTGTGAAGTTTGTTTGGGAAGGTCACCATAAGAAGACCTTTTAGTTACTGAAGTAGAGGATTATAGATGAACCAATGTTAGCATTGCCAAATTTGCAGCATCCTTATGAGGTCGAAACAGATGCGTCAGACTATGTATTAGGGGCAATTTTATTACAGGATGGGAAGCCAGTTGCCTACCATTTTGAGATGCTCACAGAAGTAGTGCGTAACTATCCTACCTATGATAAGGAGATCTATGCATTATATCAATTAGTAAAGCATTGACGAAGTTACTTATTGTGGAAGGAGGTTGTGGTACATTCCAATCACAAACCGTTATAGTTCTTATCTACATAGTCCAAACTACAACAAGCTCGCCATATGAAGTGGATGTTGTATCTACAACAATTCACCTTGATTATCAAGTATAAGAAGATAGTAGATAACAATATGGCTGAAATGTTATCACGACATCAATTACCAACTATTTACGCTTTGTTGGTAGCTATGCAGATACAACCTATTGTTTTGTCTGAGTATGTTGCTGGGTAGGATGACGACAAAGAGCTCAGTGTGATTTGCCAGAAGTTGTTGTAAAACAAGAAATGTTGTAGGGACCTATTCCTCGACCTAACCTAATTTGAACTACCTCCATATCAGACTCACACATTTTACACGTGACATGAATAGTCAATAGTGCCACCTAGCCCACGAACTGATGAAGAACGTGGATCGAGCATAGTAGAAAAACATGAATAGGTCAAAGATACCTGTCTCTTACGAACTCAACAGTTACTCAGTCAACCACCACTTACCTTATATTTCAGAGAACGTGCTTCAGTACGATAACAAACTGCAGGTCAGGCCTATATAAGGAAAAAGTTCCAGAAGAGACAAAACCCAGAAATATATATGAGAAATCACCAAGAAAACCAGATTTTCTATTCTCAAGCACCAAATTTCTTATCTACAAGATCAAGTATTTTTAGTTCAAGAGATCACTTATAATAAGATATCAGCCTCAAGAAATAAAAGTTACTATTACCAGAACCCTCAACTCAAGGTCGTGGTTTTTTACTTATTCAAAGGTTTTTCGCGCTAAATCACCTGTATTATTTCTTGATTTATATTAGTTTTTATCACATGAACATTAGTGTAAGAGCTAATTCCGAGCTATCTCGAGCTTACTGAATTAGGCCATTACATTTGGCACCGTCTGTGGGAAAGAAGACATTTCCACGATATCCTAAGGCATACATTCACTCTACTATCAATCTCCAATCATGGTCACTTCTAGACGACCAATAACCGGAATCCAGCTCGATCTTTCAGTTGAGCCGAAATAGCTTACAGAACTATGGGCGAATCTCTATGCCAAAACAGAAAACGTAATGAACTTGAACGTCAGTTAACTCTTGACCAAGAACTCCGCGAGAAGGAGCTCGAAGTCGAGCGACAAGCTTATTTGACAGCGTTCAAACGACACGAAGATCAGATGATAATAATACAAACAGTGTTACAGGCTCTGCAAGATACTTAACAGGTTCCTCAAACTAGAGATCGCGATCAAGTGCCAGATACCTCCTGAGTTTCTGTACGGGAAAGATTGGGACCTTGAGGAGCCACGAGCAAAAATATTTCTAGAAATATTCAGCATGAACATCAACCTTCCATTTATTTGGGTGGTGAAGTTTAATATGAAATCAGCAGAGGTCACTAATTTTCCAAACGTAAGGAGGAAGAACAGTGACCTCATCCTCGAATTCCAGCGCGTGATTGTTTGAGTGAAGGCACCGGTACTCATATTCATCAATCACCTCGACAAGCCACTCAAGCAATACGTCAATACGTCACACAAGAGAATATCGATCAGCGCATAAAGGAGTTGATTGAAGCACAAGTTCTAGGCACTACATATGACCTTACCAAGATGCAGGAAAGTCCGATTGCCAAAGAACTATTCGATATGTAAGCACCGAAAGGTTTCCATGCTCAAAAAATTTGTAAATACAAGGGCACCGATCTAAAGGAGCACATTCAACAATATCACAATTCATTGGGATTGTATTCCAATCTCAACCACATCCTCTGCCATCTGTTCGCAGCAAGCCTACAGGAAGAACCGCTCTGGTGATTCTACTCTCTATCTGTAGATTACATACTCATATTCGATCAGCTGCAAAAATAATTCATCAAGATGTATGTTAACAATAAAGACAAAGAGGAGAATTTATATTCTCTTATTAGTCTTAAACAGTCATAAGAAGAGAAGCTCATGGCTTTTGCAAAGAAGTTTTTGGAGCTAGTACGGGAAGTAGATAATTTCGATCAAAAAATAGCTATTATTGCTTTCACTAACGCGCTCCCGCTTGACTGCAAGGCCAAATAACACCTCTTCCTCAATAAACCTGCGACCTTGGAGGATATGATCACCAAGGTCAATAGATATGTCAACCTGGAAAGGATGATGTCTGAAAGCCATAAATATACTAAATCCGTCCTAACTACTAAAGGTCCAACTACATATTGAAACACTGCACCGAAAGAGGATCAGGGTGATCAAAAGTGTTCCAAGGGAAACACTGGCAATCCTCAGAAAGGCGGTACATTACCTAAACCGGTCCTCCTGAAGATAAATGTTCTAATCTCTGTAATTTTTCTAATTCTATCTAAGGATAAGTTATATCGTCCTTTTCAACCATTAGAACCAATCAAAAGCCGCCCGTACTACATGCAACACAAAGTAAACCATCATTCTACTGATAGTTGCTATGCTTTATAGAGGTTGCTGGAATTCATTTTCAAGGAAGGGCGGATATACAAATACATTATCGACCTAGATTCTTACAAAGATGGTAGCTATAAGAAGGAGCTCGAGGTAGTCCAGGTCGAAGATCAAGCTGAGGAGAAATATCTTTACCATATGTACTACAATAACATGATCAAAATTTATCACAACTCTTGTAGATTCAAGCGCAGACGAATATCAGAATGTTGCGATCTCACACCTCAAGATAAAGAAGCCAAACTTCTGCATGAGTCAAGCAGTCACCGACTTGGGATCTTATTCGAAGATTACGATATTGGTCATGTAAAATTTCTACATTAGTCATAGTAATCAAGATGAAGAAGTTTGTCATGCATGCAATGATGATCGATATTGGAAGCGGTATTGAGATTCTTTTTCAGAGCACAATCGACTAGATGGGATTGACCAATCAAATTATTCCGAGCGACACCAATATTAATGGATTTAATGGTTCCAAAGAAGAGCGAGTAGGCAACATCATCTTACCTATTAC
The DNA here is from genome assembly GCA_014058105.1 of Kingdonia uniflora. Classification (NCBI taxonomy): domain Eukaryota; kingdom Viridiplantae; phylum Streptophyta; class Magnoliopsida; order Ranunculales; family Circaeasteraceae; genus Kingdonia; species Kingdonia uniflora. The sequence continues at coordinate 4,337,695 of JACGCM010001272.1, forward strand.
TGCAGGACCAACCACAATTGATGTCATCTTCTACGTCATTAGTACCAAATCCCATTATCTCGGGATTATAGGCCACTACTAGATTCACAACATGAAAGCAATCACTTCCACCTATCATCAAACACTCTGCTTCAAACACAATAATGGTTTCTATGAAATCAAATATAGTTAAAAAAAATTTGAGCATGCAAGAATACCGTATCTGCCATTCTCGATACCTCAGATAAATAAGCTGCATAACAATTATAGAAAGATGATCACCTTGATGATCATTCTTCCACAGAAGAGCCTGCAGAATACATCAACGTTGATGGACCTAATATAGGTACTTTTATCAGTACCAAGATGGTCCAACATGATAAGGATGCTCTCATTCAGTTCTTACAGCTGAATCGAGACGTCTTTGCGTGGACTTTCTAAGAGATGCCTGGACTTGATCCGACCAAGGCATGTCATAAATTGGCCATCAACATCAATGCCACGGCAGTAAAAAAAAATAGCGACGCCTCTCACCTCATCTTTGTGATGAAGTTAAACATTGAGATCGAGAAATTGATCAAAGTGGGATTCATTCGAAAAGCCAAGTATTCAGATTGGATATCCAACATCGTAGCTGTTCCAAAGAAGAATGGAGAAGGTATGAGTTTGTGTAGATTTCACCGATCTAAACATATCAGTCACAAACCCCTCATAATCACATAATCATAGAGTCGACAATTTTACTCTACCTTCTCATTTTCATTCTCTGGATTCACATTGTCATCCCCTTGGTTCTCTCGCTCAATTTTGGAAGAGACACCATTCAACCCTCTTACAACTCTAGCCCCATCATCTTTATCCTGCTCCTCTTCAATGAAGGTATCTATCGGCCATAATGTCCTTCACCTCAGATTTGGAGTACCCCATTTTGAGGAGGTGGCGCCCAAGTCTATCACGTTGGACTACCACCTCATCCAGATTCTTCGGCGATTCTTCTGTCAGCTCTATAATCTCCACCTCTTACGTAGCCTTCACAGAATCTTATCGCTTCCCCTCCCAAATAAAATCGGACTTCAATCGAGCTACCTTATTCTCGAGCTCTGCCTTACCACTCTTGAGCTCAACTTTTTCCTCCTCCATCCCGAGGCAGATTCCCTTCATCAAACGAGTAGCCTACACAAAAAAAATCGAGCATATTTTTAGCTCGACCAATAATATAAATTTAGCAAACATACAAATCATCAAACTTACCACTTTGCTCATGTCTTCCACACCCTTGCGAGCTGTAAGCCTCACCCTATCCTCTACATCTCTCAGCTCATCTTCCACGCCAGGTCGATTCTCTACGACTTTTGCCCTAACTAATTTAGAAAGAGGGTTTACCCTTCACTTTTTTGCCTCTACCTCAACCTCACCACTCCCCGTAGTTCTAAAGGCTGAGCCACGCTTCACCATCCTCTTTTTCAAAAATGTCCGAGCTAACTTGCTTGACGTGGTAGACTTTGGCACATCCGCAAAATCTACTGTAGAGGCCTTGGACAAAACTACTCGTCTCTCTCCATCAGCTCCTCTCTTCTTATTGCCTCTAACCCCCGTCATTAGTCCCGTTACTTAAGACTTCTGAACCTTCTCAGACCTGTTGTTATCTCGCTTATTTTTATTAATACCGAGGTCTTTCAACACTACCTCGAGCTCAACCCCTTCTTGAGTAACAATATCTAACAGGGACTTCTTCTTTTTCACCTTCGACTGAGGACCTATCAAACAACAACACATTATCAACAATAGAACACCATTCAATTTTTGCATTTCAATATTATACACTATTATACTTACTTTTCTTCACAGTTCTATACTGAAGATCTATGGGTTCTTCATCATATCTATGAAGACAATCACCTTTCACCTAAATTATATTATCATTCAATATTCGACCTGCCGAATTCAGTTTGAAGAAAAGAGGTCGAGATGAGCTCACAAAAAAATATGCCCCTTCACTTGTAGAATAATTCTTTACTCTTTAAAATTACAACACATCTTCAGGAAAAATTCTCCTCTCCACCTCATTCTTCTCCCACAACTTATTCAAGCTTTCACAAATATTTATTACCTTTCACATGTTCCCGTTCAACTGGGCAGGACATGCCCCAATGATATTCATTATCCTTTTCGCAAGATTTCTTAGGGGCAGACTCAACCTGTACTCCAACTGAGATAGGTGACACAAAAAACCCTCTTCCAGGTCACTCTGGATATTCCCATCATAATACTCTAAGGAGATCGAGTCGTCTATTCCCCTGTCTGATTTCTCCTTCCCTAAATCAGCCAAAAGAACGAAATGTTCCTCCCTAGATTCTACTATACATCTTTTAAACTACCTACCGACATGTTCTGCAAAGTTCCCCCATCTTCCCCCTATAAGAGCCTTGGATTTACAAAACTCTCTAAACACATCGGAATTTGGAGGGTATGATACCAATTGTCAAGGGAAATCTTAAAATTTAACCACTCTTACTTCGTTTTCCCTATCAGATTCTACATTATCTGACTCGGCCAAACGACCAGAGGTCGACGCCTCCATCACCGGTGAAGTCTCCATCCCAACTATAAATCTAAGATGAGGTTTGATTCTACACAAATACTCCTCACGCTCGACCTACATACAGGTCTAGGTATTCTATCATTATCTTTTACATACAACATACATATAGGTATATTATTATCATCTCTTTTATACACATATATCAAATAGAATTTTCTAGGTTACTATAATAAATAGTAATTTTTTGAAATTTGAAAACCGCAAAATTCTTTCAAACACACATCAACAATATCATAAATCATCTACCAACCTTCGATGACTGAAAATGAATATGAAGCAGCGCCAAATCCTTCCTTCATAATGCTGTTATGCAACCACCTTTGTGACTCAGTCTCTGCAGCCTTCTTTCGCCTTGACTGTTGATCACTCTCGTCTAATCTCTCACAAGAATCTCTGCTATTTTTTTTCTTTTCTCTCCCACTATTCTTTAATTTTTTAGAAGTTGATAAACATTTGAATGAGGAAGATGAAGCAATATTTATATTTTCTCTCTCTAACTGATGACAGTTATTGGGCCTCGCACAAGCCGCCCTTAATTTTAAAGCTGAGGTGTCCCTTCCACAATTAATAACATATGTTTTACACATTTTCTGTGAAAATACCTTCCCATCATTGCCCCTGCCCTATATTTTAATATATTCTTATCTCTCCTACCCAAATCTCCGTCTGACCTCCCCAAACTCATGATGACTCAATACTTACACGCAATTACACTTTCCCAATACTAATACAATAGACAACATCAAAGCTACCTGCTTTTTCTATTCTTTCTTCTACTACTTATAGAACTGCAGACGTCATTTACAAAGCTCTCCCATTTCAAAATTTGATTTTTTTATTCATAACAGTCACGAACAACATTTATAACAAAAGATAAATTTAAACTTTATTCTAATTACATTTCCTTGACAGTTATTTAACCTCATACAATTTACCCCCTCACATATAATTACACATAAAATATTCCAGATGTCCTAGGGAGCCACACCTAATCAGTTCACCTCCAGCAATCCTCATATCTTCCAACTGGATCTCTTCTTCAACAATTAGCCTCATAGCCTCTTTTCGAGCTAAAGGCTTTACAATCACTTACCGGAATTACTCCTCGTAGAAGCGACGTCCTAACTCAAGTTCCCTACTCATCCAATCATTACCTTCAAACTGATACTCGGACACTGGCAAACCAACATCATAATCTAGCAAGCCGAAGATCCGCTTGCGCACTTCAGCTATCTTAATCACCAATCGTCCCTCAACAACATAATGAATTATCTCAGATCGAGTCCATACCATATCCTATTTCTTCCTTCTTTTCAAAATACATTTCCCACTATTTATGTAAGTTTCTAGATCACTTCAAATCCCCTACATTTCGTATATCTATTTTTCTTTTCCATAACAGCAAACCCAAATATCCTGATTAAAAGTTATTTGAACTTATCTATCCACATCAACCTCGGAAAATCAACCTATCTCAATTCGAACTTATTTTTCACAAAACCAACATTTCAAACGATCTTTCTCTGAGCTCGAATTTCTAATTCCTACAAATTCTAAATCTTATATAATTATTTCCCCCAATAATTCTAAGTTATACAATTTGAAACATATTTTACAAATCTTTTATTTTTTAAACATATGTTTACAGCTCGATTGCTATAATATACTTTCTATTTTAATCTTATATATTACATTTTGTCCTCTATTCATACATCTTCGAATTACTCATAGCTCAATTTCAATAATAAGAGTTATTCTATCTATCAACATAGAGTTTGAATAACCATTTTTTATTCAGCTCGAATATAAATTATAGGTACTTTATAGATAACAAGTCTTTCAGGTACTTTACAGATAACAAGTCTTTCAGGTACTCCAAAAACAAAGCCTTCAGTTCATCTGTCTTCAGTAATGTTTCACTCCAAAAATCTTATGAAGTAAAGCAAGCATTGGAAAATACAGAACATCCTCCTTTTCCCAAGTTTGTTCAAAGTTTAGGTATGGAACCGAACTTCAAATGGAAACTATGAAATAAAGAAAGTTAATGCTTGAACCAACTCTTTAAACAGAAGGACTTCTTAGAGCCAAAAAATGATGATTGTGTAGGGGTAGACTTTCATTCTTTATCCCCCTTATTTACTACCACCATTGCCTCCTCTATAACCACCATCATCAGAGAGTTGGTAGAGATGAAGAGGGTGCTCCTTAAAATTCAATCCTACGCAAGATACCGACGATACTACCTCACAGTTATAGCGGTCCCCATGTCTGTCTCCTCAACCTTGTCCTCCGCAAGATGTGGAGACACCTCCAACATTGTTCTCATGTCAAGATAACATAGTTAAATTCCCACATTCAGTAATAATCTTCTTCAGCTTCAGCCGCTTCTTCTTCCGACATACCCTGATACGTCGATAGAACGGGAGTGTGGGTGGGCATCTCTACATACTGATCCCCAAAGTATTTTAGTTTGAATCATTGTATTTTGGCATTAACCCTCTCTTCATGCACCATCCTTTAGGTTTTTACCATTATCACTCAAGGATTACAAAGAATTTTTCAAACAACAACACACTTTACCAGATTCTATGGTACAGGTACTATTTATATAACCCTCATATTTAATGTGCAGGTACATTTCTAAGGCTGTCATCATTCAAAACAGAGCCACTCTCACAATCCTAAGTGTCGCATAGATCAATTCTTCCAATCATCATTCAATACATATACATCCCACCATACAATATAAACACTCATTTCCACTCCAGTCAAATCCACATTAAATACCTTATTTCTTTTTAACTTCTAACACCACAACTCTACAAATTCTTTCTCAACCAAAACTCATGACTTCAGTTGCGGGGGGGGGGGGGGGGGGGGAGATTATAGGGACCTATCCCTCAACTTAACCCAATTCAAATTACCTCTATGTCAGACTCACACATTTTATACGTGACATAAATAGTCAATGGTTGCACCTAGCCCTCGAACTGATAAATAACGTGGAACGAGCACAACAAAAACATGAACATGTCAAATATACCTGTCACTCATAAACTTAATAGTTACTCAGTCAACCACAACTTACCTTATTATTCGGGGAACGTGCTTCTACACGATAACAAACTGCGGGCCAGGCCTATATAAGGAAAAATTTCCTGAAGAGACAAGACCCAGAAAAATACATGAGATATCACCAAGAAAACCATATTTTTTATTCTCAAACACCAAATTTCTTATCTACAAAATCAAGTATTTCTAGTTTAAGAGATTAGTTATAATAAGATATCAGCCTCAAACAATAAAAGTTACTGTTACTATAATCCTCAACTCGAGGTCATGGTTTTTTAGCTATTCAAAGGTTTTCCACGCTAAATCACCTGTGTTATTTCTTGTTTTACATTAGTTTTTGTCACATGAACATTGGTGTAAGAACTAATTCCAAGCCATTCCAAGCCATTTTGAGCTTATAGAATTAGGCCATTACACATGTGAATATGAATTAAAGGATGGTTTGATTTATAGGAGAAGTATATTATGTATTCCTAAGGGTAGAGATCATTTGCATTGGATTAGAGAGGCTCATTATTTCTGGGTGGCAGACCATTTCGGGATTGAGAAGACTCTTTTGGATTTGTGGCATTATGTATATTAGCCGAAGATGTAAGTGGATGTTGCTCGTATGGTTCGTGGTTGCATTCGTAATATATTGAAGACTTCCAATCATAAGTTAGGACTGTACTTATCATTACCAGTACCTAGTCGACCTTGGGAGAGTATATCGATGGATTTTATGGGCAGTTTGCCCATGACCAAGTGTAAGAATGATTATCTGCTTGTGGTGTTTGTGGTGGGAGATCGATTCAGTAAGATGATAGTTCTTATTCCATTCCAGAAGATGATTATTGGGAAGGAGTAGTGCAATTATTTTTTAAAGACATTTGGATGTATTTCAGGCTCCCTCCTTCTATTATTTCTGATAGGGATAGCCACTTCTTAGGGAATTTATGAAGATTGTTAAGGGGGATGATAAATACTAAGTTGAAGAGAAGTACGACATTTCATCTACAGACTGACGGGTAAATAGAGGTAGTTAATCATACTTTGGTTCACTTATTACAAGGATTCCATTCTAAGCATCCTAAGACTTGGGATGAGAGTTTACCGTATCTTTAGTTTACTTTTAATCGAGCAATTCATAGTTCCACTTTGAAGTCTTCTTTTGAAGTTTGTATTGGGTACTTGCCTCAAAGCCCCTTTGATATGATATTTATTCTTAGTAGCAAGACGGTGTCAGGGAAGGTGGAAGATGAACAAGTTATAGCTTAACATTTCATTGAGAAGATAAACAAATTTCATGAGGCAGTTGAAGCATAGTTGAAGAAGACTCAAGCGAAGTATAATGCTCGACATGCCAAGTATCGGGTTGAGTGCACTTTTTAGGAGGGCAGCCTAGTTTGGTTGTATTTTGGTAAGGAACGACTAAAGGGAGAAGGTAAGAAGCTCAAGCCTATCCATTATGGTCCATTTACGGTACTCAATAAGATTGGTGATAATGCATTCTAATTAGATTTGTCACCTTTTATGAAGATGTATTCGGTGATTAATACCGAGTATTTAAAACTGTTTGAGTTGTCTCTTCTTGATAAAGACACTACAATCGATACTCACCTACCGTTAGTTGATGACTTATGGATGGAAAGAGAAGATACATTGTAGGAGGATAGTATTTAAGAAATGAAGGTTCATGGTACAAGAAGGGGAAGTATCGAGTCATTCAGAGTTGGGATGAAATGTTAACTACCCAGTAAGTCAAAGTAGTACAACAGGGACATGGGTATGGCTGCTTTCCCTTATCTCCAGTTCTAGCCTAAGTAGGGGTTTTAGGCTCTTAAAGGGGGGAGCTATGATCCATGGGGATCTAGACATTAAGCCCCTTTGATAGAAGACCAAATGTGAGTTATGAGGTTTTTGTTATAATAGTGAAATGTTCTATTCGAATAGAACCCTGTCTATTCAAATAGAGTTAATATCTACTTGAACAGAATAAGTGTAACTAGGAAACTTGTAACCTTTATCATAATAATTGTTATGTTCGAACAAAGCCACGTCTTATATTATTTTTAGGTCGTTTTAAGGGCATTTTTGTCCAATGTTATAATTAGGAAACTTGTAACCTTTAAGAGGGCAAGGCTAGGCTATATAAAAGGGATCTAGAGATCCAGATAGAAATCAAGAGAGATCGAAAGAGGAATTCATTATAATCAATTTTGAGCAATTAAAGTTCTTTTTGGGAAGTTTTAACCACCAAATTGTGTTCTTCATATTAATTCTTCGATTAAGATAGTCTCTAATTTGATTGTGGATTAGGAAGAGCTTGATAACTTAATTATTAAAGCTCGTACTGAAGTTTTACAGAAAGGTGATACATTATGTCTACTTGACTAGTTCAAAAAAGAAGAAGATCAGAATAAGTACCTTTTTTCTTCAATTCGAACTAACGAAGATAACGAGATAACTGATAATTTTTGGTCGAATGCTAAATCAAGGAGCGATTACAGGTTTTTTGGAGGTGTTGTGTCATTTGATACAACTTGTCTCACAAATAAATACAAGATGAGATGTGCTCCACTAATTGGTTTAAATAACCATGGCCGTACTATAATGTTTGAATGTGCTTTATAAGATGAAACAACTAAGGCATTTATTTGGTTTCTTAGAACTTTTCTTGAAGCTATGGGCGGAAGACATCCAAAAGTAATATTTACAGACCAAGCAATGGCAATGGAAAAAGCTATCAACAAGGTACTTCTAGAAACTCACCATAGGTTATGCATTTAGAATATTTTTCATAATGCTACAAAACAAATTTATCAGATTTTTTATAAATACAAGTTCTTTTCAAAGGAATTTAAAAAATGCATTTACGAATCAGAATTGGTTGAAGAGTTTGAAGATATGTGGCACAAATTAATTGATAAATGTAAACTACAAGAAAATGAACAGTGCGCGAGAAATGGGTTCAAGTTTATGGGAGAGAACATTTTTGTGCAAGTATGATTACTACATAGAGAAGTGAGGGCATACACAATTTTTTGAAAAAGTTTTTCACAAATAAACTTGTTATTTGAGAGCTAGTAGTACAATACGATGTAGCAATGGCCTACAAAATTGATAGAAAGGAAGGCAAATAATCACACGAGACAAATAAATGCAAATCTTTTATTCGAGTGGGCTGTTGAGTGTGAAGCATCAAAGAAGTATACTACAAATTTTTCCAGAAGCATTAAAGAAGTATGAGGGTATATACACGTATAGTACCTCTAAATTAGGAAATGCTGGAATAAGTCGTTCGCTTATGTACAAGCCATCAAAGCAATTAGTGGCTTGTAGTTGTAAGAAATTTGAATTTCATGGGTATCTTTGTTCTCATGCAATAAAATTATTTTGGGACTTGGAGGTGTCTAATTTACCATCACATTACTTCTTGAATTGATGGATAATCGATGCTATAGAAGGCATAACAAGTGATGCTCATGGAGATGTTATTATAGTTGATTGTCTACCAGGTTTTATAGCTCTGTACAACGAGCTATCACATTTAACTCAATACATTGTATCTTACGCTACAAATAATGATGTACTATATAGTCCAATTAAGACTGGGTTGCTAAAACTTAAAGAAATAGTAGACACCCATATTATTTCTCAAAAAGAATCAGATGAGGAATCACAAATTAGAAGCAACAAAATTTTTGATGTTCCTAATGAAGATGCTACAACTCAAGAGGTTATATATATTGCAAAATTCAAAACAAGCTATTGTTAAAGATCAACAAAAACTTAGAATTAGGAGCTCATTGGAAAAAAATAAAGCCAAGATGATAAAGGTTCCTTCAAAACAATCAACAATGAATGTAGGTAAGTATAAAAAATTTGTTATTTATATTTTACAACAATATTTTCTTCCATACTTATTTTGTGTAATTAATACAAAAAATAATAACCCCAATATTCAACATAATCCACACATGCCGTTGGAGGTGAGAGCACGTACTAATATGATGCAACTGATGCATATAGAGGGCCTAATTAGTAGGGTCTAAAGTTGTTATGCTTTAAACATTTAATTTCATGATCATTGTATAGTTAATCTTGTTTTGATTAAGTAATTTGTCATGCCATCATAGTAGTGCTTATAGGACAAAGTGAGAGAGATGCTCATTAGACCAGATAATTTTCAAATAAAAGTTGCAATTGTGTTATACCTAGTAACATGAGACCCAAGTTCCAAGACCCAAACTAGATGCAACTTGCAATACCTATTTCGAAATGGAACCTCAATTCGTCGGACTTGTTTTGAAACAAAGGACCCCTTACGTTGTTGTTTTAATCTTCCAGACCCATCCATTCCATCATATTTGCTCTTAAACGTAGAACTCCATAAAGACTCTACCACCCGAAAATGAACCTCCATTATATCTACACATTGTACACAAGCAAGACAAATAGAAAGGCACAAACAAGATCTCAACACAATAAAAATGCATCAAAACCGTAATTCCTAGCCGCCACCAGCAAAAGATCGCATCACTACCCCCAAATCGCACTGCCCCCTGTTCTCCTTACTTCTCAAGTAAAAATAATATCGCCACTAACAGAACATGTAAAGCTATATAATAACTCTACTTGATGGATTAGGAAAATGAGAGTTTTAATGAGTTTCAGAGCTGTCATTGCTAGATAACCCCTTCTAGAGTGTAGAATTCCTTTTATTATCGAGGGAATTTAAGCAAAAAAGATCCATGATCGTATATTTATCGTGAGGATTGCAAATTAGTCAAATACACTTGGTACTACTGCTAGTACTACTTCTTCCCTGTAAATTCAAGAAAAGATTAATGAGGCAGTATTCATCTGCAAGGATTGCCACAAGTATTTTCCCAATTTATGAGCTTTTTGAGGTCATTAACGAGTTCATACCACCACTAGCCAAACCAAGAAACAACAAAACTATAAACCTCAAAAGAAACTAAACCATCGTTAATGTTTCCATTTCCTCATCACCAACAACTTCGAAAACAAGATTTCCCTCCCTTGTTTCTACAACAATTACCAAAACATAGGAATTAGATGCTAGAGATCTATACAAGCTTCTCCCCCACTGGCCAGTCACTGACATTAGAGGCTGTAAGAGTACATCGATGTCCTATGTTAATAAAAATGACATTTATGGAAACTAGTAGTACATCTATATTAAAAACAACCCCTAAAACCTTGAAAAATGAGTAGATAAATATGCATAGAGAAAATATTTGTAGAGAGCAGAGATATTTTTGAATTAAAAGAGAAGAAAAGAGAGGAGAAAGAGATGATGAAAAAAAAACAAGAATTTGCTCTATTTTATTAAAGGAAGAGAAATAAAAGATATGATACCCGGTAGGCTGCCCTTAAAAGTCTCGGGCAGGGAGAAGAGGAGTGAGGAATTTTGACAACTAATCAATGTCTACTTGTCACAACCGGATTGGGGCAATGGAAAAAATAACAAAAAAGGAAAACAAAAAAATTGCAGTCATATATGAGGAGTACAAAACTACTTCGCACGAGAGAAGAAAATGAGGAAAGAGAATAAAATGGAGAGAATCGTGGGAGTGAAGAGATATGTTTTCATTTTGCCTAAAATACCCATTGCTTGTCCAACATATTTATGTGTACAACTAACACAATTAAAAATAAACTTCAATTTAAAGGGTATTTTAGAGATCACAAAAAACTTCAGACGGACTACCATGAAACTGTTTTGTGACCACCAATATCATTTTTGCGTAGTTTTGTGTACTTACCTCCCTATCGGTGGGCCAGATAAACAACTCTTGCTAAAACTCCCTCCCCAACGAGCCCTAACTTGTTGGCCAAGTTGGAGACGGTGGGATACCCCAACCCAGTTCGGGCCACCTAGGCTGAAAATCTCCTAACAATTAGTAATATACTTTAAAGTTCAAAGTCTCTGCTTGGGCCACCTACATCCTGATAGCTTTTAGTAATATTGCTAGAAATAAATTTTACGTACAATATGAATTACAAAATGATGGTACAAGAGGCATGTTGAGTAGGTAGTTGAAAAACATAGCCACATGACTACTTGGCTTGCATGTAAAAGAAATTGATGAAATTACTGCATTTGTTCAGTATACAGCTATATAGACTTGATTCTTAAAATCATTGATCTAGGAGGATCTAGAGTATTTAAAGATTTGTCAAAGTCATTCGAACGACGTTGAGTGTCGTTCAAACGAGTTGACATGCCCTCTGGAATTTTAGCCAAGAGCCATATTTTCGTTCGAACGAGTTTGGTTTCGTTCGAACGACCATGCAAGTTTCTAAGGTTTTAGAGCAATTAGTTGTAAAGTCGTTCGAACGACTCTGGCGGTAGTTTTATTTATGAGGGGTACTTTTGTCTCGAGATACGTTCGATTTGTAATTTTGAGTTCCCTCTATATAAAGGGAACTTAGGTTATTTTCTAGTTTAATTTTCTTATGTTAGATCTGAAAAGAGTTCAAAGAGAAGCCTAGGGTTTTGGAGTGATTCATTGTAATCTACTTCATTTTTTTTAGCAATTGAAGCTTTATTTTTCCCAATTTTGGTGTTCTTCGTATCTTTCAGCTAACTAGAGCTTCTTCATCGTATTGTGGATTAAGTGCTATCTGTTTTCCAATTGCGACTCTCGGGGGGTTGATTGTGGTTTATGGTCTCTGCACGTGACCGTCTCAAGCAAACGAAGGAAAAACTAGTGAGTCCGTTGAAGATCCATCGCAAACCTAATTCGAAGAAGAATGACGATTTGGAGATGGGCAATTCCGATGATCGACTCACGATTTTAGAAACGACAGTTTCCAACCTAACTTCTACTGTAGGGGAGTTGGTCAGCCAATTTTGCCTCATAAGCCTCGCGAAGACTTCTACTTTGGCGATACGGTGAGGTCGCTCTCATCGGTAAGGCCACTCGAGGAGAAAAGGGGTTTTGGGGGGGATGGAGACATCGATAATGCGGGGATAACCAGTGATTCTAGTGATGCCAAATCCAACAAGGAACGATCGGTTATTGGTAAGTCCACGAATCCTATGCGTAATCTTCATATTGGTTTTAAGATTGAAATTCTGGTATTCGACGGTTCAATCAATGCCGAGAAGTTGGATAATTGGTTAGATAGGTTAGAAACTTAATTTACCGTTTATGAATACTCCAATGCTTAACAAATATGCTTTGCTACGTTGAAATTTATAAGTCATGCACTCACATGGTAGAAATATTATCAGAAATGCCACGATGTAGGAGATTTGGGTTGGAAAGAATTCAAGGTATTAGTGCATAAGCAGCTTTATCCGATTAGGCATGAGCAAGAGAGATGGTTTATATGGCACAGTTTGTGCCAAAAGTTTGAACAGTCCGTACAGGAATACACTACGGTGTTCCATAATCATGCTTTGGTTTTGGACATTGATGTGGACGCGTATGCGGTGTCCATGAAGTACACGGGGGGGGGGGGGGGGGGGGGGTTTCGGAGTCCATTAGGAAAGAGTTGAAACTCATTACTGAGGCCAATATCGAGGATGCTATCGTGAAGACAATTACCATTGAAGGCAAGTAAATGAAAAGTGACAAAGAAGACAACAAGATCAAGTCGGGGTACAAGTCTAGTTGGAAAAACGAGCATATGGGAGAGGCCAAAGGAGAAGGGTCTTCGTCCAAGGAGTTTCATTGCAACCATTGTAAGGCGAGTGGGCATCTTTCTGATTATTGTTGGAAACTTTACCCGGAGCTTCAGCCGAAGGAGGAGAAGCGCAATAAAGAGAAATATGCACTAGCCACAGAGGTTGTTGACCTTCCGGATGTAGATAAACTGAATCCTAAGCTTACACCTATGTTTCAGCGGAGGAGGGTTGGGAAGAGCTTTTTCATGTCAGTATTCAGGTAAAGTAGAGTTTAGTCTAGACCATTATGGATCCGGGTAGTCTGAAAATTTGATTTCTGAGGCGTTGGTGAAGAAGATGGGTTTGATGACTACAACATATCCTAAGCCATATAGTTTGGGGTAGATTCAGAAAGATGCAGATTTGATGATCACAAAATAGTGGTCATTTAAGTTTGCAATCACTGAAAGGTTTATTGACGAGGTAACGTGTGAGGTGGTTCCTTTGGAGGTGTATCAAGTCATCTTGGGTAGCCCTTATCTTTGGGACCGAGATGCAATTCATTACCGTAAAGCTCGTAAGTATCGTCTTGTGAAGGAGGGAAAGGAGTTCCAAATCAATGCTTGTAATGAGCATGTCACTACGTTAAATTGGGTAACGGCGACTCTGGTGAAGTGGTTGGTTAATGCAAGTGGCAAGTTTGTGTTATTGGTACGACCGGTTCGGGAGGGTACGTCGGCTCGTGTTGTCTCCAATGACAACATTTTTTTCAGCAAAAGACCGACAAGGGGAAGTTGCAAGAGGAGTTTGTGGTACATACTGATCGTAAACTGTTCCAAATTTTAGCTACACAGTCCAAGCAACAAAAAGCTCGCCAGATGAAGTGGCTGTCGTATCTCCATCAATTTCCCTTGATTATACAGTATAAGAAGGGAGTGGACAACGAATTGACTGATAGGTTATCTCGACCCCCATTACTAACTACTTCCGCTATGTTGGTTTCTATACAGATACAACCTTTTGTTATGTCAGGATATGTTGTAGGATATGATGGTCCTCAAAGGCATAGTGTATTTTACCGAAGGTTGCTGCCAGGCAAGACATGTGTTCGTTTTGAGTCATTTCGTGTTGGGAAGAAGGGTCAGCTACCTCGTATGTCGAAGTGGTATTGCAGGAGAATGGGCAGTGCCGCATTCCCACCTTTCCAGTTCTAGCTGGAGTAGGGAGCTCAAGGCTCCTAAAGGGGGGAGCCATGATCCAGGAGGATCTAGAGTATTTAAAGATTTGTCAAAGTCGTTCGAACGACGTTGAGTGTCGTTCGAACGAGTTGACATGTCCTATGGAATTTTTTCCCAGAGCCATATTTTTCGTTCGAACGAGTTTGGTTTCATTCGAATGACCATGTAAGTTTCTAGGGTTTTAAACCAATTAGTCGTAAAGTCATTTGAATGACTTTGTAGTTCGTTCAAACGACTCTGGCGGTAATTTTATTTATGAGGCGTACTTTTGCCTCGAGATGCGTTCGATTTGTAATTTCGAGTTCCCTCTATATAAAGGGAACTTAGGTTATTTTCCAGGTTAAGTTTTCTTATGTTAGATCTGAAAAGAGTTCTAAGAGAAGCCTAAGGTTTTGGAGTGATTCATTGTAATCTACTTCATTTTTTTTAACAATTGAAGCTTTATTTTTCCAAATTTTGGTGTTCTTCGTATCTTTCAGCTAAGTAGAGCTTCTTCATTGTATTGTGGAATACTCATACATAATGTCTTGCTGTCTAAAAGTAATTAGTTGTAATGCATTGTCATCCAATTTATAACATTATGAGATATTGAAGAACACTAAAAAGGTTACTCTCCACCCATACTTAAGCAATCTGAGTTCTCGCTAGCAGATTTGAACGAGTCGAAACACTTGGAGCCTCGAGTCGATCAAACCTGTGTCTTTTCTAATTAAACAACACTGTATGATTGATTAGATTTAATCATTGTATTTAAATTGCAATTAAGTGCAATAAAACATGCTTAAGTACAACAAAACTATTAAAAGATCAGCAAGTAGATGCAAAAATACTTTGCTCACCCCCCAAAGTTTGAGGGATAGCTAAGAACATCCACAACAGTCTCTCTAAACCAATTTTAGAGAGGCAAAAATGCTTAGTTTTTTTGGACTCTCCAAATGGGTAGTCTTTTTTAGCTCTGATCACTCTCTCCTCAAACATAGTTAGGAAGAAGAAATAAATTAACTAGCCACATAGGAAAATTGCTCCCGTGGAAAGTCTTTTCCAAGTACAATTAATAGGTGGAAAGTGTTTTGAAATGAAAAAACTCATCTTTTTTAGATTTCTCAATAAGATCTTAACACATCACCTTTGAAGTTAATTATTTTGAGGAGTTTAGTTTTTGAAGAAGATTAAAATCCATCTTCTAAGTCACAAAACTAGCTAAATTTATAGGTAGATACTGTGGATGTTCTAACCCCTCCCTATTAAATTACACGTGGCAGGAGAGAACTTGCAACTGAGATTCCCTGTCTCTCTCTCTTAAATTCCTCTCTCCTCCTTAAATATTTGTTTTCCCTCTACTCTCATCATATTCCCTCTCACTACTCTCATCATATTCCCTCTCTCCTTGAATCTTAAAAATCATCTTTTAAATGGAATTTTTTTGATCTCTTCAAATAAAATGTTAATATGTAGCAAGAGAGAGAAACTTGTAAGAGATCAAAGTTAACTCCCAACTTAACACCGTTTGGTTTAACACCTTTTTAAATTAATAAATAATTTTCTCTCTAGTATTAAATACCTACATCTAGCATAATATTTAACTATGTTTTAGTCGATTCCAGTAGTTAGGAACAATAGTTATGCCATATGGCATATGGGTTACCCTACTAAATACCCATAATCACTTCACCTTTGCTAGAACAATGGAAGATGTGACAGGGAGCTCGCCCTCTTTAATTGCAGCGATGCGTTTCACTCGAAAAGGCTTTACCTACTAGTGTTTTTGTTCCCCCTCCTTGCGAAACTTCCATTGCATATGCTTGCTTTCCTTCAAGTTTGATCTAGTATGCTTCTGCAATGACCGATTAATCGCATTAGCTATGTAGGATATTAGAACTGGAGGTACCATCTTAAAACCAATTGGCAATGAGTGGAGTATCCCCAGGATATTATATTATTGAGGTGCAACGCTTGAATACCCAATGTGAGACTATACATCTCAACACGACGTATAAGATATTCTTCGCTTCCACTTTTTTAAAGGGGCAAAAAAGCATTGGATTCGGAGTTATGCCATGAACCAAAGTAGGTGTCTTCTACATTCCCCGAAACATGCTCTCCTAGCTTAACACATTTCAATCTTCACATCTTAAAATTAATTTTCTATATATGCATCCTCCCCTCCTCTCCCTAAATTGGTAAACTCTCTCTACATATAATAAAACTCATATTCTTCATTAAAACTGCTGAATTAATTTCTCACTCTCTACTCTACCTCTATTAAAATAAGAAACATCCATTTTTTTGTGTGGGGAGTGGCAGTTCTCAGAAGTTCATTGCCTGTTTCTCATTAATAGATTTGAATATATTCATTCCCCGTTACAATTTATATTTCTGTGGCAATCAAGAGAGGAGAGGATGAAGATTTTTTCCATTTAAAGATGTGGTTGTTACTTCAGCTCACCCTGTAGGCCTATCCCTGTGACCTAACCCAATTGAAACTATCTCCATTTTAAACTCCCACCACTATCAGCGGTCCCCTCAACCGCCCTTTTTTTTACAGCCGTGACATTTAAACATAGGCACTAACATCTATCCCAGACTGTAAAAACGCTCGGACGAGCACAACAGAATAATTGAACCAAGTCAAGATACCGTCTCCCCCGCAAAATTAATATTTACTCAGTCACCACTTGGACTTACCTCATGTTCGGAAACGGTTGGCTTCAACACATAATAGAAGCTACGAATGAGCCTAGTATAACAGAAAAGTTCCTGAAGAGACGAACCGTAAGTCTATC
Organism: Kingdonia uniflora; assembly: GCA_014058105.1. Classification (NCBI taxonomy): domain Eukaryota; kingdom Viridiplantae; phylum Streptophyta; class Magnoliopsida; order Ranunculales; family Circaeasteraceae; genus Kingdonia; species Kingdonia uniflora. The sequence goes on from JACGCM010001272.1 coordinate 4,354,990, forward strand.
CGGAAACCCACCAAGAAAACTAGATATAATATAAATGTCTGATTACAAGATCAAGTATTTCGTAGCGTCGATGAGCACGTGCGTAATGAAGATACAACCCCCGAGCAATAAAAGTTACTGTTACTAAAACCTTAAGCAGAGGTCCGTATCATTTTTTTACTATTCAAGTTATCCACGCTAATCACTTATCATTTCTTACTGATATTAGTTTATTTTTACAGTCAGACGTTGGTAGAAGTTCTGAATTCTAAGCCATTTCGAGTTACCGAATCAGGGCCATTATTTGGCACTGATCCCTGTAGAAAAAGAAGACATTCCAGATACCTA